>JAHRHZ010000133.1:8287278-8326548 GCA_024137785.1 Ginglymostoma cirratum
AGTCCTAAATCTGCTCCCTCTAATCTTGAGGCTATGCCCTCTAGTCCTAGCTTCACCTGCCAGTGGAAACATCCTCTCTACTTCTATCTTATCTATTCCCTTCATAATTTTGTGTGTTTCTATAAGATCCCCCCTCAATCTTCTGAATTCCAATGAATATAATCCTAATCTACTCAGTCTCTCCTCATAAGCCAACCCCCTCAACTCCAGAATCAACCGAGTGAACCTCCTCTGCACCCCCTCCAGTGCCAGTACATCCTTTCTCAAGTAAGGAGACCAAAATTGCACACAGTACTCCAGGTGTGGCCTCACCAGCACCTTGTACAACTGCAACATAACCTCTCTGCTTTTAAACACAATCCCTTTAGCAATGAAGGGCAAAATTCCATTTGCCTTCCCAATTACTTGTTGTACCTGCAGACCAACCTTCTGTGATTCATGCACAAGGACATCCAGGTCCCTCTATAGCAGCATGCTGCAACTTTTTACCATTCAAATAATAATCCTTTTTACTATTACTCCTACCAAAATGTATGACTTCACACTTATTTACATTGTATTCCATCTGCCAGACCTTTGCCCGCTCACTCAATATATCTATGTTCCTGTGCAAGGTTTCACAGTCCTCTGCACACTTTGCTCTGCCACTCATCTTAGTGTCATCTGCAAACTTTGACACCCTACACGTGGTCCCCAACTCCAAATCATCTATACAAATTGTAAATAATTGCGGTCCCAACACCGATCCCTGAGGCACACCACTAGTCAATGATTGCCAGCCAGAACTGCACTCATTTATCCTCAGTCTTTGCTTCCTGTTAGTCAACCAATCCACTATCCATGCTAATACTTTACCCCTAATGCCATGCATCCTTATCTTATGCAGCAGCATCTTGTGCTGGGATCCATGATTCCCAGCCTGGTATTCTGCTACATA
Source organism: Ginglymostoma cirratum (assembly GCA_024137785.1). Classification (NCBI taxonomy): domain Eukaryota; kingdom Metazoa; phylum Chordata; class Chondrichthyes; order Orectolobiformes; family Ginglymostomatidae; genus Ginglymostoma; species Ginglymostoma cirratum. The sequence goes on from JAHRHZ010000133.1 coordinate 8,288,216, forward strand.
ACAGGAAGGTGCATTCCCTTCTATAAGATCTGGTTGGGTAGCTGGTTAGATGTTTTAAAAATGACGCGTCGACGAGTGACGATAAAACTCGGCAAAGGAGCAGAGTGGCCCTGGTGGAACCCAAACTGGGCATCACTGAGTTGATTATTGCTGAGCAGGTGCTGCTTGATGGCACTGTTGATGACATCTTCTGTCACTTTACCGATGGTCGAGAGTAGACTGAAGGGGTGATAATTGGACTAGTTGGGTTTGTCCTACTTTGTATGTACAGGACATGCCTGGGCAATTTTCCACATTTGTCAGATAGATGCCAGGGTTTTAAACACACCGGAACAGCTTGGATGTAGCCATTTCTGGAGCCAAGTACCATTGCTGGAATATCGTCAGGGTCCATACTTTGTAGTATCCAATGCCTCCAACCATTTCTTGATTCACATGGAGTGAATCAAATTTTTGAAGACTGGCATCTGTGATGCTAGGGACCACTGGAGGAGGCAGAGATGGATCTACTACTCACCACTTCTGGCTGAAGATTGCTGCGAATGCACTGACGTGCTGGGCTCTTCTATTTTTTAGTGATGGGAATGTTTGTGGAGTGTACTCCATTCCCAGTCATGAGTGGATGTGGATGTGGCAGGACTGCACAGCTAAGATATAATCCTGATTGTGGAATCTTCCCTTTGTAGCAGCCTCCAGGCTGCTAAAACACAGATTGCTAACTTGGCCAAACAGCACACAAAGCCGGATATACTGGTCAAATAAAACTCAAATCACAAAATGCACACAGACACAGTGCAAACACAGCAGCCAGGTGCTAATGATATTAGCAGAATGTAAAAGGCAACACGCAACACCACTAATGTCGACATCGCTGCTTCAGCCACCAACATTGCTGATGCTGACGACATCACTAACTCCACTCCCAGCTCCAACTCTACACCCAACCCCAGCCCCAAGCCCTGGCAGGTATTCACCATTCCCCCAGACCTCCCCCTCACTGGGGATGAACAGCGAGTCCTCAGCAAAGGACTGACCTTCATTCCCCTTCATGCACACATCAAATGAATTCATTTCACATTTGCATGTTGAACACTTTTTCCTCTGCCTCCGCGCCTATTTCTTTAACCACAAGTCTAAACACCCTTCTCCCACCTCCACACATCCCATCCTCCTGGACACCACCTCACGGCCTCCTATCCTTCCTCGACCTCTTCATCTCCAACTGCAGTTGCAACATTGATCACCTCAACCTCTTCACTCCTCTCTCTCACTCCAACCTCTTCCCCCACAGAACGTGCAGCCCTCCACTCCCTTCACTCCAACCCTGGCCTCATAATAAAACCTGCGGACAAGGGAGGCACAGTCGTAGTATAACGCACTGACCGCTACATTGCCAAGGCCAAGCGCCAGCTCTCTGACACCCCCTCCTCCCACCTCCTTAATCATGACCCCACCCCTGACCACCAAAACATCATCTCCCAGACCATTCACAACCTCATCACCTCAGGTGACCTCCCATTCACAGCCTTCAACCTCATCGTTCCCCAACCCTGCACCGCCCATTTCTATCTCCTTCCCAAAATCCATAAACCCGACTGTCCTGGTTGACCCATCGTCTCTGCCTGCTCCTGCCCACCGAACTTATCTCTGCTTACCTTGACTCTTGTTTCTTCCCCCCATGGTCCAGGAACTCCCCACCTACGTCTGGGACACCACCCACACCCTCCACCACCTCCAAGACTTCCTATTCCCTGGTCCTCAACACCTCATCTTTACTATGGACATCCAATCCCTGTACACTTGCATTCCCCATGCACATGGCCTAAAAGCCCTCCGCTTCTTCCTGTCCCGCAGGCCTGACCAGTCCCCCTCCACCAACACCCTTATCCACTTAACTGAACTCGTTCTTACCCTTAACAACTTCTCCTTCAACTCCTCCCACTTCCTACAGACTAAGGGGGTGGCCATAGGAACCCGCATGGGCCCAAGCTATGCCTGCCTCTTTGTAGGACACGTGGATCAGTCTCTCTTCCACAGCTACACTGGCACTATCCCCCACCTCTTCCTCTGCTACATTGATGATTGTATCGATGCTGCTTCATGCTCCCATGAGGAGCTTGAACAGTTCATCAACTTTACTAACACCTTTCACCCCAACCTCAAGTTCACCTGGACCATTTCCGATACCCCCCTCTCCTTCCTGGAACGCTATCTCCATCTCTGGTGACCACCTCGAAACCGACTTCTATTTCAAGCCCACCGACTCCCACAGCTACCTAGACTACACCTCTTCTCACCCACCTTCCTGCAATAATGTGATCCCCTACTCTCAATTCCTCCACCTCCACCACATCTGCTCCCAAAATGGGGTGTTCCATTCCTGAACATCCCAGATAGCCTCTTACTTCAAGGACCGTAACCTCCCCGCTTTGGTGATCGAAAATGCTCTCAACCGCATCTCTTTGGTTTCCCACATCTCTGTCCTCCCATCTCCCCTCAATAAAAAAAGACCAAATCCCTCTAGTCCTCACATATCACCCCACTAATCTCTGTATCCAAATGTACCATTCTCTGCTACCTACAATCCAACCCCAAAAAGAGATATTTCCCTCCCCACCTCTATCTGGCTTTCATAGGGATCGCTGTCTCCACGACTTCCTTGTCTGCTCCACACTCCCCACTAACCCCACCACTTCCAACACCTTTCCCTACAACCATAGGAAGTGTTACACCTGCCCCTACACCTCCCCCCTCACCGCCATTCAAGGCACAAAACAAACCTTCATCAGACAGAGGTTCACATCCGTCAATGTGGTCTACTGCATCCGCTGCTCTCGAGGTGGCCTCCTCTACATCGGTGAGACCACATGGAGGCTCGGAGACCGCTTTGTAGATGATCAACTTTCCTGCTCCTTTGATGCTGCCTGGCCTGCTGTGTTCCTCCAGCTCCAAGCTGTGTTTTCTCCGACTCCAGCATTTGCAGTTCTTGCTAGCACTTGAGTTATCCTGGACAGACAGGTGCTAATGATATTAGCATAATGTAAAAGGCAGTAGTTATCCTGGACAGACATACCACCAAAGGAAGGCCCAGACAAAAAGGCACCGGGTCCTGCTACACGAAGAAACAAACAGTAGTATGCCATCCAAATGATTGACAATGGTTCAAACTATTAAAATGTGTCTCCCTGATTGGCCAGAACTATAGAAAGATCCAGAAAACCAACCCAAAAAGGTTAAAACAAAGGTTTCATCTGCAGATCAAGCTCTCTTGATCTTCTGGAGGCTTTCCAAGGAGACCAACATTATAAGAGGCAGAGAGTGAGGAAGAGAGAAAGCAGCTTCGCAGACCCAGGGAGACTGACAGCAACTGTGTAAATTTACAGGAAACTTGGGAATTACTGTAAGCTTAAGCACATAGGATCAGAGACAGTATGTTTAGTATTAAATGTTACTGTAGCTTGTTTCCTAATAAAGCATTGGTACCGGCTTGTGTTCATAGTGATTTGACCACTTTGGTATTGTGAGACACCTAAGCAAATTCATTCATAGCACTCTGATTGGAGTTGTCTAAAATGTTTTAAAGGAACTAGACAACACCTTGGATAAGGCGACCAAAACCATTCACAATATTTTATCTATCTGTGGTCCAATTTGTTTTCACAAAACCTCCCTACTTTTATTCTCCATTCCCTTTGAAATAAAGGCCAACATTCCATTTTCCTTCCCTATTACCCGAGGATCTTGGATACTAGCTTTCTGGGATTCACAGAAGGCTCGAAGATCTGTAGCTTTTCTCTATTTAATCTCCTCTGTTGTTCCCACCAAAGTGCATAATGTCATTTTTCCCACCCTATATTCCAACTGCCAACATTTCAATGAAGTGGGTCAATTCCTAGAGGACACAGCTACCAGACTGGGTCCACTGCAGGTGGTGACAGCACCGGGGGTGGGAAAAATATACTTGGCTTCATCCTCACCAAGCTGCTGGGCGGAGATGTAACTGTCTATGTCAGTAGTAGCAGGAATGACCACCTTGCAGGCCTCATGGAGACCAAGTGCCAGTAGCTACAGGAATGGACAAAGAATAAATCAGAAGATCATAAGGACATGTAACAAAGGCAGTATATTAATTATGGCTGACTTCATGTAGATTGGTATAGTCAGAATGGCAGAGAAAGCCACAAGGAAGAATTCATAGAGTGCATTTGTGGCAGTTTCCTAGGACAATTCATTGTGAATCCAACCTGGTTCAGTCTATGTTGGACCTGGTGATGTGTAATGAAACATTACATTACCAGGCTCCCCAGATTAGTAGCCCAGTGACAACACCACTAGGCTATCACCTGCCTGTGACAAGGGCTTATTATCTCCCTCGTGTTGAACTGAAAGAAACTGCAGCTACCCAGGACTGGATGCTAGACAAACAAACTGAGTGTAGGCACTCAAGCAAAACACTACAGATGCTGGGAAATCTAAACCAAAAACAGAAAATGCTGAAATCATTCAATAGGAGAAAACAACAGAGTTAATGTTTCAGGTTGAACAGCAAATAAGCATAAATAGATAGGCTATTGAAGAGGTAAAACAAAGTGTCCACTTATCACTAATACCAGAGCAAACAGCAAGGAAATGAAACAAAAACAGGTTTTGGGCAGCTTTTGAATTATGGAAAAATGACTTAACAAATGCAGCAGCTGGTCATTTGGAAGTACAGAACTTGAGTATTGCTGAAAAATTAGACAAATTTTCAAAGTTTTTTTTCTCTTGTACTCATTAGGATAGATGCAAGAATACCAAATGAAAAATAATTGGCGAAGATGCACTAAGGAACTGTTGTTCCTATACACCGGTTTAATTCAAAAAGGCACACAATGCTTGTACGTGTTCCTTTTACTTGTAGAGAATAAGTCATTGTGACCCAATAAGTAGCTTATTGTCAGTGTAAGTGAGCCACATTACAAGCATGACTGGTAATTTTAAATTGATTGCTAGTTTAACTCTGACACATTCTCAATTATCTAGAAAATGCTGTTCAATTGTGGTACCACATCTAACATTAGACAGCATGGGTGGAACTGTCCCCTCTCTGGACGTGGTAGGAAGGGCAAAATAATTGGCCCCAGAGATACAATCACTCTCTTCTCACCACCTCAGCAAGTGCTGGGCAACATTGTCCATTGGAGACCCTCTCAACTTGCTGTAAATTTGTGCTTAAGTAGTCAATTAACACCACTTAAAGGCCTCAACTCATCACCAGGCCAAATACCTGCAGATGAAACCAGGGTGACCAACCTATTGGGTTAGTGGGACAGCCTCAATTGGGAGACAAGGATACGGGGGGGGGGGGCAGAGTGGTGGCTGGTCAAAGATACTCCCATGTCCTTGCTTCCAACCCTAGAGTCTCAAGTCTCCCCACATCAAGAAACCCCAAAGAAAAAGACCTACCACCTCACCAATGGATCCCGGAAAACTAGGCCCCCCCAGCAATAATTTCTAGGACCCAGAAGTTGCCACCCTCCAATTACCTGAGAAGCAAGGCATGATATCCATATGGCAGCCTGTTATTTGCAAGAAGCTTACTGGCCAGCTCTTAACTAGCCGATTGCAGCTCAATCTGGCAAGCCTAGTCATTAGTGGGGAGCATTAGTAGTGCATGCCCATCCCACTCATGACTGCTGCAGAATTAAACCTTGGCCTGTGTTTTGCAATTTAGTCAGCACCAGTCGATTGAATCTGGTCAGTACACTGCCTGTTGTGAACAGCTCAAGGAATATGCTGTTTGATTTCATTCACTAGTCTCTGGGGCATACAGCCTTCAAACACTGGCACTGAAGTTTATATACCATTTTAGTCAGCGCACATTCTACCATAATGATGATTTGTTAAAAACAAAAGATGAGGAACTAGTATGTTCTTTGAAAATCTAAGCAAATTATATCCACTTCAAAGACTTGGTGTTGTGTCAAAGAACTTAACTAGTGATATGATGATTCAGGCAGCAACACAAAGAATTCCAAGACTAAATGCCATAATCTGTCATATTCCCTTACACCATTTTTTTGATATTGATAGCATCCTATACAATGATCAATTACTTTTTCCATGAGTGCTACAGACCTGCTCTATAACTCTCACTGTCACACTGTGCTTTCAAAGTAACTGCTGTAATCATTATTGATGGAAGCCTCAGACTTGACTCTTATAGGATAAAGATACTACACCTTTGAAGCCAAAGATGAAGATAGTTTAGGATAGAAAAGCTGTATTTGTTTCACAATTTGCAAAAGAAAAATAGATTTTAATTTATCTAAGTGACCCATCAGATCTGTCCAAAACAGTTCAAATACTTCACACAGAATAAAGATGGAAAAGTTATCCTCCAGTTGGTGATTCAATGTCAAGGGAGCCATTAATTGAAAATGTCATGAACAGCAACAAGAGAAATTAGGAGAAATTTCTAAGTAATGCTTTATTTTAAGATGGTTGTTGTGGAAGAGTCTATTGTATTTTTTAATAGAAAGTAAGCAATTAGAGGATGAGCAGGGCTATAAGCAGGCAGAAGGGCAGTGGGATCACTTTTGCATGAATCTTGCATAATCAGACAAATAATGTCTGGGCTGCTAAACGTCAATGGCTCGACGTTTGAGATATCAATGATTCAGGCAGATGTAAAAGCCAATCGACCCGAGTGGGAGGTTGCACACTAAAATTGGATTTAAAAAGGTGAGGATAAATTCACAAAGAAATTAAAACAATAAAGGTTACTCCCATTACTGCATGTTATGTGCATTCATCACACTGGCTGATTAATTAGCCAACAGTCCCGTTTTTGACAGCTGGGTAACTTTCCAACTAGAGTGATCATTTCCTTGAAACGTAGCTTGATTGCTCTACCTTCACAAGGCAACATGATTCTGGTGCAACAAACTTCTTTAGTGGAGTATCTAATAGCATGTTCTAGACTGAGTCAGTTTCACAACCCACTTGATGTCGGAATTTGCATGTAGAATCACAGAATCCCTACAGTGTGGAAGCATTTGGCACATCGAGTCCACACAGACCCTCTGAAGATCATCCCACCCAGACCTAACCCTGTATTTCTCATGGCTAACCCACCTACTCTACACATCACTTGACACTACAGGGCACTTATGGCCAATTCAGCTAACCTGCACATCTTTGGACTATGGGAGGAAACTGGAGCACCTGGAGGAAACACATGCAGATAGGGGAGAATGTGCAAACGCCAAACAGACGGTTGCTGGCGGGTGGAATCTAACCCGGGTGCCTGGCATTGAGGTGTTCCTAATTGTTGATAAGATATTTAAAAGGATCAGTTACCAAAAGGGATCATTTTGATATTATTTAACTGAAGCAATGGACTCTGAAACCAAAGTAACTTATTACAAATTTTAACATGATTGGGCATTTGTAGAGCTCAATTTAAATTTCATTTTTCTTTGTGCCATGGTACAGGGCACATAGTGCTATGGCATAGGGAGCCATTCAAGAAGGTGGTAGAGAAGAAAAATGTAGTTGTAATTGGAATAATATAGTCAGGAGAATAGACACTGTCCTCTACTTTCAGGATTCAGAATTGCAAAGATTATGTTGCCTGCCTGGTGTCTAGTTGAGATTTCACATCTGGGTTGTAGAGGAAACTGAAGTGATAGGCGAAAGATCCAGTCGCTGTAGTTCATGGATGGACCAACGATATTGAGAGAAAGAGAAAGAGATCCTGCTGAGGGAACATGAGCAGCTAGAGGCTAAATTGGAAAGCAAAACTAAAGAAAGCTAATCTCAATTACCAGCTGAGCCAAGCTAATTGGCACAGGATCAACAAAAGGGGTAAACACATGGGTCAAAGATTGGTATAGGCAAAACTGGTTTGAACTCATGGGATATTGCCACCAGTACCAGGGAAGGAGGGGGCTGTTCCGATGGGATGGGCTCTACCTGAATCAAGCTGGGACTAGAATCCTGGTGAATAGGACTGCAGATAGGGCTTTGAACTAACTAGTCGGGGCTGGGGCAGGGTGTTAGGTTTCATTGCATGCAATGAGGGTGTTATATTTAAATGCACACCAGATACAAAACAAGGTAAATGAGCTTGTAGTGCAGATTGAAATTAGTGGGTGCGATGTTGTGGGAATCACAGAAACATGCTGCAAGGGGATCAGGGCTGGGAACTAAATGTCAAAGGATATGTAACCTACTGAAAGGATAGGCAAATGGGCAGAGAGGCAGAGTTGCCTTGTTAGTAAGAAATGAAATTAAATGGATAGCAAGATGTGATATAGGATTGGAAGTTGTAGAATCTGTACAGGTAGAGCTGAGGAATTACAAAAAGGCAAAAAAGACCCTGATGGAAGTTATATACAGGCCCTCGAGTAGTAGTCTGGATCTGGGGCAGAAAATCAGTCAGGAGATAGTGCCTTTTTTTCATGCATATTTCAATACTTATAGGGGACTTCAATATGCAGGTGTTCTGGGAAAATCAGGTTTGTAGTGGATCCCAAGAAAAGTAACTTGTGCAACGTCTACAGGATGTTTTTTGAAGCAGCTTGTGGTAGAGCCCACTATGGAACAGGCAATTCTTGATTTGGGGATGTGTAATGAGGTACTTGATTAGGGAGTGTAAGATGAAGGAACTGGGGATAGTGATCATAATATGATGAATTCACCCTGCAGTTTGAGTGGGAGAAACTTGAATGAGATGTAATGGTATTACAATTGAATAAAGTTAACTGCAAAGACATGAGGGAGGAGCTGGCCAATGTTGATTGGAAGGTGAGCCTGGCAGGGAAGATGGTGGAGCAGCAATGGCAGGAATTTCTGGGGGTAATTCAGGAGACACAGCAGAAATTCATCCCACGGAAGAGAAGACATACACAGGGGAGAATGAGGCAAGCATAGCTGACAAAGGATGTCAAGGGACAGCATAAAAGCAAAAGAAAAACCAGACAACGTGGTGAGGATTAGTGGGAAGCCAAAGGATTGGGAAGCCTTTATAAACCAGCAGAGGATAACTAAAATCACAGCAAGGAATGGGGGGAGATGAAATATGACAGTAAGCTAGCTAGTAATACTGCAAGCTAATTGCAAGAGTTTTTTTTAAGATATAAGGAGGCGGCAAGAGTAGACATTGGACTGCTGGAAAAGGAGGGTGGAGAAGTACTAATGGGGAACAAAGTATTCACAGGAAATGAATAGGTACTTTTCATCAGTCTTCACAGTGGAAGACATCAGTAGCAGACCAGAACTTCAAGAGTCAGGGAGCAGAAGCGAGTGCCATGGTCATCAAATGACTATGCCACTACCATCATAGACTTCAATGTATAGTGGACTGCACGCTAGATAAGTTAATCCAAGCGTTCCCCAACTGGAAACCATGGATGAACTGGGTGATCCACTCCGTACTGAAGTTCAGGTCTGAGGCATTCAAGTCAGGTGACCCTGACCTATACAGGAAATCTAGGTACAAACTTCGCAAAGCCATCATGGATGCCAAGAGACAGTATAATATTAGCCAAACTAACCAAATGAACACGTCAACTGTGGAAAGGCTTATATGATATAGCGGACCACGAAGTGACGTTGAGTAGAATTGTGGACAACAATGCATCCGTCCCCAGTCAGCTCAATGCATTCTATCTTTATTTTGAACAGAAGGTCAATGAAATGATGTCACTGCTGCAGACATCAGATCAGCCTACTTCAGAGTGAACCCACAGGAAGTTGCTGGCCTGGATGAAATCTCTGACTGTGTACTCAGATCTTGCATGGACCTGGTGGCTGAAGCATTCGTGGTCACCTTTAACCTCTCCTTACTCCAATGTGAGGTTCCAACCTGCTTCAAGAAGACCACAATCATCCTGGTGCCAAAGAAAAATTGGAAAATGTATCTTGACGATCACCATCCTGTGGCTTTGTCATCCATCATTATGAAGTGCTTAAGAGAAGAATTTAGTCAAACAAACTCCAGCCTCTCTGACTGCCTTGATCCTCTACAATTGGGCCTGTGGAATTCATTGCCACGGAGCGCAGTGGAGGCTGGGACGTTGAATGTCTTCAAGGCAGAGATTGATAAATTCTTGATCTCGCAAGGAATCAAGGGCTACGGGGAGAGTGCGGGTAGGTGGAGTTGAAATGCCCATCAGCCATGATTAAATGGCGGAGTGGACTCGATGGGCCGAATGGCCTTACTTCCACTCCTATGTCTTATGGTCTTACAATTCACCTTCTGTTGCAATAGGTCCCCGGCAGACACCATCTTGCTGGCCCTACGCTCATTCCTGGTACATTGAGATAATAAGGACACCTACATCAGGTGAGACACAAAGGGACTTAGGAATCCTAGTTCAGGTTAATATGCAGGTTCAGTTAGGATTCATTTTGAGAGGGCTAGAATACAAGAGACAGAGATAGATAGGTTCTCGATTAGTAAGGGGATCAAAGGTTGTGAGTAGAATGTTTCCGAACCCCAATCAGCCATGGTGGCCCAGTGGTTGTTTTGCTGCCTCACAGTGCCACAGAACTCAGGTTTGCTTTTAGCCTTGAGTGATTGTCTGTGTGGAGTTTGCACATTCTTATGGTGCCTACAAGGGTTTCCTCCCACAGTCCAAAGATGTGCAGGTTAGGTGGTAATTCAGCATGGCCAAACCACAATGTTCAAGGACGTGCTGGCTAGGTGGATTAGCTATGGTAAATGCATGGTTACAGGGTCTGGGGAGGATGCTCTTCAGATAGTTAGTCCAGACTCAAAATGCCAAATGGCCTCTTCTGTACTCTAGGGATTCCACGTTTTATGATCAAATGGCAGAGCAGACTCATTGGACTCATTGCGTAATTCTGCTCCTATAGCTTGTGGTCCATGGTCTGGCAGGTTCTCCAGACTGGTCATTGCTGACTATGTTTTGTCAATCCTTGGCAGTTTTCTGCACTGATTTTCTTGCTTTGTTTTGTATACTGCTTGCTTCAATTTGGATTTACTGGTGGCTTACTTGCAATAAAACAGACTGAAAGCAAGATGCCTTTAGTCCCACATGTAAACAGGAAGACTAACCAACACATGGAAAAGATACAAGTCTTCAATATATGACTAGTGGCGCTTGTAGAACATTAATTATGTATTGCGTACATCCTATTATCCTCCATTGTATCCTCATTTTTAACGTCAATTTTTCATGTCAGTTTCTCCCTTTCCTCTTCTGATCTTTGTGCTCCTCTTATTTTATCTTGATTTCAGTAAAAAGGGTCCCCTGCTGACCTGACTGATACTGGCTCTGTTGCATTTTGCCATTTAAACCACTACCACCGTCCATGCCATGCTATGCAACTGCCTCCTTCTTACTGGCTATTGCTGCTGTTCTCCGTAGATACTTATCTTTGCTATATGGCTCACAACTGATTTCCACACCATCAGGCTGTATCTTGTTCCCATGCCACGAACCACCTCCCACATTTCCTTACAATCTGCTCCCTTTTCCCAAATGGTCACTAGCATGCCCTTACCCATTTCTGCCATTCTCTACTGTGCTTTCAGTACACTATTACTTATCCATGAAAATGGAAAGAGAAAGGATCAAACAAAGAGACCCAATTTTTTGTTTCATTCTGATGTGGGAGAGAAGTGAGAATGCCATTCAACGCTGATAGGTTTATAATTATAGCTAAACACTATTTCCTCATGATAATTAAAAAACAAAAACTCTGACACAAAAATCAAAATACAAGACTAATGTGGGCATATAGTGTGCATTTGATGTGCCATATGTCTATCATTTGCCTCGACACAATAATGTAGAAAATTGCCCAGGTATGTCCTGTACACAAAAAGTAGTACAAATCCAACCCACTGAATAACTGACTCATCAGTAAAGTGATAGAAGGGGTTATCAAAAGTGTTATCAAGCAGCATTTCTCAACAATAACCTGCTCATTGTCATTCAGTTTGGTTTCTGCTAGGAGCACTCAGCTCCCGCTATCACTATAACTTTGCTTCAAACATGGACAAAAGAGCTGAATTCCAAGGGTGAGATGAGGGTCCCTGCCTTTGACATCAAGGCCACATTTGAAGGAGTGTGGCATCAAGGAGTCACACTCTGCATAGAACAGAACAGAACCTGCTGTCACCTATCAATTAAAAGGGCTGGAATTTGAATCTTAGCAGGTGGTGGAGAAAGAATGAAGTGGGACTATTATTTAGTCTTTACATTAAAGGAAATGAATGAAATTCTTAAGTAATCTGATTCCATTTCAGAGTCAATTCCACGAGTACAGTCTTCCACTCTCAATCAAAATCCAAATGAAACACAAGGAAGTGACTCCCTTCACTGCAGTCTTCAATACATACAATTACAAAAGCTACGATGCATACAATGACTGTCAAAGGTAAATACAGTACCTGGTTTAACTAGTTTAATTGCAAGGTCAGACATGCCTTTAAACCACATACACGAGGTTCCAATCAGATCTGTTAGACTGTTTTCTAAAAAAATAGTGGGATCTTGCCAAAAGAAAACCAAAAAAAACTTAAGAAATTTCTATTTCACAATTCTTTAAAAATATGTGGTACAGTATTTACACATTATCCAAGACACACCAAAAATCAAATTTTGTCTGTCAACCTTTTAGCACTCAACATAATCAATTAATTTTCATCTGTATCAACACAGTAGATTCTATTCAAATCTGAGCTGTTCCAGTACTAGGAAATCTAAAAGGAAGGTCTGGTGCATTTCAAATGCACTTACACTCCTTCAGCTACTCAGAAAATTAGAATTGCGAAACCACCGAAACAAAGTCAGTTTGTACGCCAGCTGAATGATTGCTTTACCAAAGCTCAAATCGCTATACTATACAAGCTACATACAAAAGATGTTTATTAACCCACCAAGGAGGTTATGCTCAGCATCTTTATGTTTTAAGGTGACAACTTTAGAAACTGTACAAAAAGCCCAGAAAATGATTTTAAATTGAAGATTCTCTATCATAAAACCAAACTGCAAAATGCTCAATTTCAGCTGATTCACCACACAAAGGCAATCAACTCTGGGATCACCACAAATTCATGGTGAATGAATTATAGCTGAAACTATATATGAGATCCATTATCTGGTGAAATGCCAGATTAAACTTCATTGGTTACTTTTAACAGCAATCCCTGCACGATTACCACAAATCTCCAAAGTTTAATTCAATTCATAATTATTTCAATTTCATGCTTAAGATCATTGGAGAGATGATCCAAGTGTATTAGTTTTCAGAACGGACTCCTCAAAAGCTGGCCGAGAGAGTAATTTTGAAGTAGCAGTTCGATCACTCTTTCAGAGGAACTATTATAGTGTTCTTCCAAAACACTTCATGGACTGTCTGCACTTATTGTTTGCGGAGATGAGATCCGTGCTAGTGCAGGCATAGGCCTGTTATTCTCTGACGAGTGCTCTGTCAGTGTTACTGATTCAACCTTTCCAGGTACCCTGATTAAGCCAAGGGGTGCCAACTTAGGCATTGGTCTCCAAAGCATGTCTAAACTGCTTGGGACCTCTGTGTTTGTCGAAGGTGAGGCTGCCTTCATGTGCACAAGTGGAGGAGGGGAGACAGTTACTGAACTGTTCACCCCACAAGCATGGTTGCCCTCGAAGTCCAGCGTGCCATCGTCCAACTCAGTTTGGGAATCCACAGGCATCTCACTGCTAAGCAGCTGCTCAACATTCAAGTCCTCACCTTCCAACTGCAATACCAGGGGGCTACTTGAGCCACCACTCTCCCTCTCTGATGTCTGTTTCAGTTCAGCATCTTCATCAGCACCATCAATGTCCACCAATCTTATTGGTCCATGGATCAATGATAATTCATCTATATCCTCTCCTTGATTTCCATTGTCAATAAAGCCCAATGCCTGGTGATCAGACATTGAAGATGCATCTGGATTTTCCTCATCATCGGAGAACTGCTGGTTTAAATATGCAAGCTCATTTAAAAGTGAAGTGAATGGCTCATAGCCATCAGTATCCACTATCTCATTGGATGCAGTGCCATTGGCTTTCAACAGTGGTGACAGTTCTGCATCTCTGTCACTCAATCCAATAGATTTCCCAGTGTTGCACGTCTGCACCCGATTGCTCATCACCTGAAACTCCAATCTGTCTTCAAGTATTATTTCAGTTGTTGGTGCTGATCCAGTCGAGGTTTCCTCTCTAGTCCAGGCCTTTTCTGTGCAAGACACTGAAGCTCTGTCAGGGAAACAAGACAGATCCAATGCCTTCGGTGATCTGTCGATCTTGTCAGAACCCAGTACGTGAGAAGTTGCAACCCGCTGTGCTTGCTGTTGATGTTCGGACTTTGAAGCCTCTGATGATACGATAAGAAACGGCATGACCTCGCTTTCACTAAGTGCAGTGAATTCTCCAGTGACGTTTGAACTGTTATTTAGGTCAGATATTCTTTTACTGTCTCTAGAAATCTGTTCTCCTTGTGATGTACATTGTTTCCTCCCTTTCATGCTGAAGTCAAGAGCTTGAGGATCCACTTCTGCAAAGGAATCATTCATCTCTTGCACGTTCAAAGATGGAGCTTCTCCAGTCGCCAGAGAGGTCACATTCACTATTCTTGGCATCAGGAAGGAGGAATTTTCATCACCTGTAGAGAGATAGAAAAGAATGAGCACATTGACATTGAGGCTTGGGGCAGTTCAACCAACAGCAAGCTTGAATCTGATCAAATTATCTACTCCTTCTCCTGTTTCTTACGTTGCTGTTTTCAGCAGGACAGACCCATCAGATATGGCAGTGCAGTGGTATTTGGTCAGGAACCAATTGCTCTGGTAGTCAACAACATTAACTCTGGACACCAAGGCTCATGGCAGGAGGTCAAACATGGACAAGTAAACGTCCAGCTAGTGACAGCCCTCTCCAGTGAGTTTGCAATCATTGGTACTCTAGCATGTTGAACACTTCGTGCTCTCTCAGAGAATGGCAAGGGCACAGAATATAGTCTGGGTGAGGACCTTTAATATCTGTCACTAAGAGTAGCTCAGTACAGTCACTATTTACTGAGCTGGCCACACCCTAAAGGACACAGCTGATACACTGGGTCTGCAGCGAATGGTGAGGGAAATGAGCGAAAACATGTTCGGCTCACAAATTCAAGTGTTGCAGTTGTATCCATTCATGACAGTGCTGGTAGGATTGACTACTGCACAATCCTTGAGCAGACCAAGGTGACTTTCAGAGTTAGGAACCGCACCGCCCCACCCCCACTGCAGTGCCACACAGTATAATCTTGCTAAATGCAATCAATCAATTTCAAACAGATCTAGCAACTCAAAACTACGTATCCAAGAGGCACTCTGGACCATCAGCAGAACTGTACTCAACCACACACTGTACTCTTATGACGCAGCATATCTCCTACTACACCATTTCCATCAAGTTAGGAGATCAACCCTGGTTTAAAGAAGAATGTATGAGGGCATGCCAAGAGCAATACCAGGCATACCGAAAAATGGAGTATCAACTTGATGAAGCTACTACAGGACTATATGCATACCAAACAGTGGAAGTAGCAGGCTTTAGACAGGGCCAAGTGATTCCATGACCAATCGTTCAGATCCAAGCTCTGCAGTCCTGCCACATCCAGTTGTGAATAGTGGTGGATAATCATGCAACTCACTGGAGGAGGACGCTCAACAATTCTCAACGATGGAGGAGCCCAACACATTAGCGCAAAAGACAAGGCCAAGAATTTGCAAATCTTCAGTCAGGAATGCAAAGTAGGCGATTAATCTCAGCCTCCTCTCAAGATCCCCAACATTACAGATGCCAGTACAGTTGTCGACTTATTTAATTCTTGACATCATATGGAGTGAAATGGCTGAAGGCACAATATATTGCAAAGAGTGTGGGCCCTGACAGCATTCTGACTACAGTACTGAAGACTTGTACACCAGAACTAGCCATGCTCTAAGCCAAACTGTTCCAGAAGAGTTACAACGCTGGCATTTACCTGACAATGTGGAAAACTGCCCAGGTGCAGGAAAGCAGAACAAATCCAGCTTTGCCAATTACAGCCTTATCAAGATACTCCTCACCAAAGTGAGAAAAATTGTTGTCAACAGGGGCTATCAAATAGCTGTTACAAAGGAATAACCTGTTCACTGGTACTCAGTTTGAGTTCTGTCAAGTCCCTGATCTCAGTACAGTCTTTGTTGAAACATAGACAAAAGAGCTGGACTTCTGGAGGTGAGTGACTGATCTTAACATCAAGGCTGCATTCGACCAAGTACGGCATCAAGGAACCTCAGCAAAATCAGAGTCGGCAAGAATCAGGTGAAAGCTCCCCAATTACTGGAGTAATACCATTCACAAAGCCATATGCTGGAGGTTGTTGAGGTCAACCATATCAGCTCCAGGACATCACTCCAAGAGTTCCACAGGGCGATGTCCAAGGCCAAACCACTTCAGCTGCTTCATCAACGACCTTCCTCCATCATAATGTTAGGAGTGCAGGTGTTCACTGATGATTACACAATGTTCAGCACCACTGACATCTCCTCAGATACTGTAACATCCGTGTCAATGTGCAGCAAGACCTGAACACCATTCAGACTTGAACTAATAAAGTCACAAGTAACATTTGTATTGTACAAGTGGCAGGCAACGAATATCTCCAACAAGAGAGAATTTAACCATCACCTCAATATAAAAGATGCACTACAATTAATCAAGGATTCCTCAACAGCACCTTCCAAACCTGTAACCTCCACCACTTAGGAGGACAAAGACAGCAAATGCAGAGGGACACCACCACCTGCAAGTTTCCCTCCAAGCTGCACATCATGACCCGGAATTATATTGTCATTATTTCACTGTTGCTGTTTCAAAATCCTGGAATTCCATTCCTAACGGCTGTGGGTGTACCTATACTCCAAAGCTGGCAGAGGTTTAAGACAATAGCTTACTACCATCTTCTCCAGGACAGTTAATCATAGGCAAAAAACGTTAGCCTATCCAATAACACTCAAACCAAGAATGACTTGAAATAAATAGGAGGGACCTTGCTATTCTTGCACATGAAAGAGTTTACTTGCTGTACCTGCATGTTATCAGGAAGACAAATGGAACGTTGGCCTTTATGGCAACAATGATGGAATATAAAAGGTGGGAAGTCTTTCCAAAACTGTAAAGGGCATCAGTGAGACCACAACTTTTGAGTACTATGCACAGTTTTAGTCACCTTATTTGAAGGAGGGACATACTTGCATTGGAAGCAGTTCAAGGGCAGTTTTTTGGATGATTTCTGAAATGAGGAATTTGTCTTATGAGGAAAGTTTCAGCAAGCTGATTCTATACTTTTTGCAGTTTAGTCGAATTAGAGGTGAATTATTGAAACATACAAGCTTCTGAGGAGGCTTGACAAGGTCGATGCTGAGAGGATATTTCCCTTGTGGTGCAACCTAGAAGCAGGGGGCACAGTTTCAAGTTCAGCACACTCGCTATGTAAGAGTCGTGAAGGAATTTATTTTCCTAGAGGGTTATTAGTGTGTGGAATTCTTTTTCTCAGTGAAAACTGGCATGTGGGTCATATACTCAAGAATATATTCAAGGCTGAACTAGGCAGATTGTTTTAATTGACAAGAGTCAAAAGTCGTTGGGGCAGGCAGGTGAGTAGTATTAAGGCCACATTCAGATTAGCCATGATCCTTCTAAATGGTAGAGCAGGCTCAAAGAACTGAATGGCTTAATGCTGTTTCTTAAGACGTCAAAGATCTGTCATGCACCGACCTAACCCTAATCATGCTGGCATAGAATTATCAGCAAAATTGAGTTCTGAATGTTAGGATGGATATTTATAAAACTTGACTCAAATCAACTTGCCACAAATCAAAAGTACCAAGCCAAACTCAATAGTGATTCAAATGATTGATGGAGGAGGAGTTAGGATCCCTCTTGATTCACATAACCAATGTGCTGTTGGATATCTTTTCTGTCCTAAAGAAACTGCTGGGGGAGTGGGGTAGTGGTTACCAGAATCTGTTACTGCTGAGTCCCCCAGTAGGACCTTTTGACTGCTTTTTAATTCCCTAGAAATGTTGGACAACATACTCCCTGACACACAACGGTCTGGAACCATCTAGTACTTTCAATGGGTCACACTCCTGCCCTCCATTCGAAGGGCAGCGAGAACTAAAATGCAATCCTGAAGAAATTACAGGGTTACACAGTGGTATTCCAGAACATTTCTGTAGAAAACACACAAGTACATGTACTATTTCTTACCAAGTGAATCTGCTGAAGCTTCAGACTTGGGTTCTTTCCCTTGTACCACATCAGCTGCACCAGAACCTACCACTTCAGTCCCAGGAGGTCTGGTGCTTGATAGTGCAGATGTTGTCCCTGTGGAACTGAGAGATTCTTTACCAGTAGCATTGTTTACCTGAAATGGAACTGGCAACCCCTGCACTTGGATGGTAACTAAAGCAATGCCTGGAAAGACAGAGAGAAGGACAAGTTCATTTACAGCTTAAGATTCTGTAACAAAGGCAAAGATAGTGAGAGTTCATATTAAATGTCAAAACAAAATGGTGCAGCACTATCACACATTTGGGCCAGTGATGCACCATTAAGTTGTGCCATGGATATGCAAGGCTCATCTAAGTACTTCAGAAGTATTGGCTGGGTGTTTATTATCAAGGAGCAATGAAGATAGATTGGATAAAACACCCACTAAGCATCAGAAAACTGCACAAGTTTGAACCACTCAACAAGATATAGGTAGAGCTTAAATTTCATGATGACTGCTGATCTCCTTGACAATAGATACAGCCCGGTGCAACAAGCACGCTTAGTAGGGTGTCTAAGTTTGTGCAAGGCTAGCACCTATTAAAGTCAATCTGCAATATGAATCTGAAAAGACTGGCCCTCCTGCATATAGGCCTTAAGTGTGTGGTAGCGACTTGGTGAGCATGATTGGCAAGGGCAGCATATGCATGAAAACACCACAACATTCCAATTCCCCTCCAAGCCACAAAGCATCCTGATTTGAAGCCATAACACTATTCCATTACTATCACTGTGTTCAAATCCTAGAACTCCCTTCCTAGAAGCACTGTGGTTATAGCTTACCTCTCATGGACTGCAACAATTCAAGGCAGCAGTTTACCACCATCTTCAATTAGGGGCTGGTGGCAAATGAGGCTTAGACAATAACACCCACATCCAACAAACGAATAGCAAAAAGTGATCTCTGAGAATATGGTACAGAAAAACATTCCTAGATTCTACGAAGTACTGCACGGACTCTGTGTTGTAAACATGAGGCCACAGCACTGATTTTTCCCACAGGTGGGCCAGGAGGTTGTTCCCCAAGTGCTTGAAATGAACAGAAACAGTTAGTCACAGAGATCAATGTCTGGAATTTGGCAGAGGAGCCAATTACACTGCTGGGGAAAAAAATTAAATGAGCTTACGAGTGATCAGGATCAGTGATAGTACTTTTTAAATTCATTCATGGGATGTGGTATCATTGGGTAGGCTTTGTTTGGAACAGGATATATGGTTCTGCAGCTACCTCACTGGTGAACATAGAACATAGAACAATACAGTGCAGAACAGGCCCTTTGGCCCTCGATGTCGCGCCGACCTGTGAACTAATCTAAGCCCAACCCCCTACACTATCCCATCATCATCCATATAGCAAACACAGATATTGCTCATGGCTAATTTGGAGGTCTACATGTGCTCTGTGGATCATACATGATTAAAAGCCTGATCAGAACCCTGCTTCTCTCTCTGCAAACAGCTTCTCCACTCTACTGCATCGTCCTGTCATGCTTCAGTCTATACTGAAAACCTGCAACTATTGCTCCCAACAACCAGAAATAGGTTTTCGGTTTAGAAAGCCTTTTAAATTCACATCTCTCCCTTCAGAAAGAAAATTTATCAATTCCTCCAATATTATAGCGCACAGTGCTTCCAGTTAACTTTGCAGGACTGAAAAGAAAAGCACTTAACATGAACATTCTAAGGCGATCCCTTTAACAAAGCATTAGATTTTTTTTGGAGGGGAGGTGGAGGAAACTCATAGCATCGAGTGCATGGCCAGCTGCATGAGTGTTTGAGGGGCACTAACAGGATTTCCAAAAAGGACGATCACTAGATGCTGACTGATGTCACAATTTGCCAATTCTAGAAAATTCTAGCAAGTGGACACATGGACTATTGGCTTTCCATGCATGGCAATGGGCACATGCCAAATGTCTACCTGCTTGAGTAGCATTGATGGTTGTGGAGCAAAAGTTGAACTTTTCAGCCTTCACACGGAGGCAACATCTAAATATGTAGGAAATGCAATAGCCAATTTGAAATAAAACCATTACACTAATGAACAGGTATGGAGAGCTAAGATTAGAAAATTGGAAACAAGAATAGGTCAGTGAAACCCTCATTTTGCACCAGCATTTGGGAAAACATCATTAAAATTTGAGAAAAGAATTCATGATTTAGGCTATATTTCTTCTGAAGTGCACAATAAGAAAAAAAAATAAAATTAATCCCATGGTTTTCTCAGTTTCTTGTACACTTTCCACAAAGTAGTTTTTGGCAGGAATCCAAATAAAAGTGCCTGTATAACACAGCAGTAGAGGACACAGCCAAGTTCTGAAGTATAAACTGCCCTCCCCTCACATAAACACAAATGTGGTGTTAGGGTAGTGTGTGTAAATTCCACAGAAATACACATATTTACATAATGCCTTTAATACAGTAAAAGGCCCCAAGACCTTTTAAAAGGAGAGTTAACTTGTGTTTTACAATAAGTCGCATAAGGAAATATTAGGACCGGTGATCAGATTCTGGTGTTTTAAGAGCATCTTAAAGAAAGAGGAGTGGCCAGAATGACAGAACAATTTAGGATTGCAAGAGATTAGAGAAAGCCACATCTAAATGGAGGAACTTGAATGTGAGGATGAGAATTTTAATTTAAAAGTATGGAAAATCAGTGAATATAAATCACCAATCACAGGTGTGATAAGACAACACTACTGTAAATACGGACCATATTCATTTTACTCAGAAGTCTGTTACACTTGTTAAAGAACAAACACTTGATTTTGTACGCTGTGCCTCCATTTATAAAGTTTATGAATTATGTTATTTGAGGAATGTCAATGCCTGGAATGAAATACATTTTCATCTTACATACCCAGTATCAAGTTGAACTATTTCCAAATTAATAGCTGTTCTTTCTTCCAAAAACCTAGTGCAATAGTGTGATAATTCCATTTCCCAACTCCTACCTCTGTGACTGAATTCAGGTCAGTACCCATGTGCACACAATTCCTTTTCTACCCCAACAGTTCTCACACTAACTAATATGCAATAGAAATGCTTGGATTACGAGCTAAATCCGAGACTAGAACACTGAACCAGTGTTGTCCAGTCCTCGGGTAAGTTTTTTCAAATGTCATAACACTATTATTTGTAATAATAGAATGAATGCAAGAGACATTCTGAAATTCAATAGTATTACCTGCAAAATTTGCCCCTCCAGTGTCATCACCCTTGGCTATCAGCTGGTTTCCATGTAGAAGTCCTTCAGTAGTGAAGACTGGACTTTCACCAGAAACAAGAGAGCCCTTTAAAGTCAGGACCTGACCCTGTGGCGTCATTAGCAAACTCCCAGGTGTCAAAGGGACAGAAGAGACTGGAGAATCTAGCAAATAAAAAAAGAAACAGTCCTAAATGAATTCTGCATTACCAACACTGAATTCAATCTTTCTTGTACTCCTGGCTAAGATACATGTAAAATATTGTTGTTTGGAAAGCAATCCATTATCGTTTCTTGGTTCCAAATCTAATTTTTTATTTTGATTTCATCAATTTTTCACTGCTCCTCTCTCAAACACACTGTCCTTGCTGACTTGCAGGTTACGCTATCAATCAACTTCAAGCTGTAACACAAATGTGGAGACAAAAGCCTTAAGTTACTCCTAATGGCTAATCAGCAGAATTCAATACCCTCCCCATGGTGGTGGGGGGGGGCATTAGGTGGAAAGTTGGCAGACCAGTATCCCACCATTTTCCTGCCTCTAGCCCAATTAAGTCAGTGGAATGGGTGCCGATGAACATCCACTTAAAGGCTTCATTCGACCACTACTGATATTAATCCAGCGGTAAGTGGATGCAAGCTCATGATATATGGAGCATGGCAAGCAGACATGTGTGGAAGAGGAATGCCTGTTGACAGTCACTGCCATGCCCTTGCTCAGCACACCCCTCACCTACAACACTCCTCATTACTCTCTGCAACTTTGCACTTGAATGCAACTTGGGACATAGTGCTGAAGTCTGATGATTAAGGGAGTTAGGGGAGGAAGAGAAGAAAGTGCTCATTTGCTTCGCTGTTTTCAATTCATCCTTCAAAAACTGATTCTAACTTTATTCTAAGTGAAGACAACTGTTATAGTGGTTTTAATCTATTACATTCCTAAGATTTAAAACAGTACAGGAATAATAAAAAAAAATGAAAAAAAGAAAAATTGTTGAATAAATTGAGGCAGTTAATTAAACCACATTACGGATGAATTGGCAGGTGATGTGACGTAGCTGCAGCAGGTGGGAGTTCCTAGATACTTGTGATCCAGAGCAAACATGCCTGCAGTAAGTGTTTACAGTTTGAGCAGCTTTGGATAAGAGCTTGACAGTTGAAAGCCATACTAAACACATCAATAGGGAAGAAAGTAACCTGAATATTTTGTACCAGGTGGTGGTCACATCCTTTAGGATTGGGCCTTCTGATTTGATCACTGTTCAGGGGAGGATGTGACTACAATTTGAGGCCGGTTTGGGATTCAGACAGCACAGGTGCACAAGACAGGAGTGAGAGCTCTTCAGACTTTGCAAATATCCAACATGTTTGAGGTTCTTTTTGCTTGTTTGGATGAGCGTGAGGGCTGCAGGATGCATGAGATACCTGACCATGCCATTATGATTCAGTAGCTCATTCAAGTGGGGGAATAAAAAAAGAAATAGGAGGGAACAGGATAAGGAAGGGCACTGACATTCTTCTCTGCAACAGAGGAGGATTTCAGAGGCTATGCTGTCTGCCCCATGCTAGGGTTTCGGACAGGTGCTCAGCATTGGAGAGGAACTTGGTGGGACGGGGAGGATCCAGTTGTCATGATCCATGTCGGTACCAACGACATAGGCAGGACAAGGAATCAGTTCTACATAGCCAATAATGAGGAGCTAGGCACCAAATTAAGAAGCAAAAGATCAAAAGTAGAAGTCTTGAAATTATTACTGGAGACTGCACAAATAAGGCAGATAAGATTAGAGAAACAACTGCATTGTTCAAACACTGGTGCACAGAAAGCGGTTCCAGTTCATGGGACAGAGGCACTAGTACTGGGGAAACAGGGAGCTGTACTTCTGAGATGGTCTACTTCTGAGATGGTCTACTTCTGAGATGGTCTACTTCTGAGATGGTCTACTTCTGATCTGTGCTGTGGCCGGTGTTCTAGCAAATCACGTAACTAGGAAAAAAAGAGGCTTTCAAACAAAACATTGTGGGCAAGGGATCAAATTTGGGAAAATGTTGTAAATCTGAAGAGAGGCAAAGCAACAAACAAAGTTATGGCAAATGATAAACAAGTCATTACAGTACAAATCTAAAGAAGTTAAGAAAATAATGAAAGGACAAAGCTGAAGGCTCTGTATCTGAGTGCTTGTAGTACTCAAAACAAAACATTTCTATTTGCGCTATGGTCTCGTTAGAGAGATATGGTTCCAGGATGATGTAGATTGGGCTCTAAATATTGAAGGGTACAGGACATTTAGAAATGAAAGGAAGCTAAGTAAAAATCAGAGAGGTGGCTGAAATAATTAACAGTGGCATCAGCACAATCAAGAGGGATGTCGAAGTGATTTGGGTACAACTGAAAAGTGATAAAAGCAAGAGGTTACTTGTGGGAGTGGTGTACAGGAAGGTACCACAATAATTGTGGGGAATTTTAACCTACATACAGACTGTAAAAAGAAAATGGGCAAAGAAAGTTTAGATAATAAATTAATATAATGTTTTGGAATAATTTCTTAGAACAGCATGTTCATGGTCAGGAGCTGAATGGCCCTGGCACACCTGAAAGTGAGCATCAATAAGCAAGTTATTGCTAAACAAGTGATGCTTGATGGCACTGGTTATAACACCTACCATCATTTTTCCGTGTAGACAGATGGGATAATAACTGGCTAAGTCATATTTGTCCTGATTTTTGTGTGAAAAACATACTTGGGAAATTTTACACATTGTTGTGTAGATGCCAGTATTGTAGCAGTACTCGGATAGCTTGACTGGGGGTGCATTACTATTGCCCATATGTTGCCAGTGCCCACATATGTTGTGCAGTATCCAGTGCTTCCAAGCAATTCTCAATATCATGATGAGTGAGTTGAATTGTTTGGAAACTGACATGAGAGATTTTGGGGATCTCTGAAGAAATCCAAGATGGATCATCCACAATACTAAAGATTTTTGCAAATCTTATCCTTTTACACTGATGTGCTGAGCTTCCCCATTATTGAGAATCGTTACATTTATAGAGCTCTCTATTCCAGTGGGTCAATTTTTCACCACCATTCACGACTGGACGTGGCTTAGATCAGATCGAATCTATTGGTTATGGAATTGCTTAACTCTGTCACTCATTGCTTATGTTGTTTCAAACACACGGTCTTTTTTCTTATCTTCACCAGGTTGACATCATTTTTATGTATACCGGTGTGTTGCACATGGCATACCTCAATGCACTCTTTGATTCCCCTAGCATCATCGTAAAGGTAGAATGGGGTATATGCCAGGCCATGAGGTTACAGATTGCATTGGAGTATGATTCTGCTGTTGCTCAAAGCCCACAGTTTCGTGCTTGACCAGTCTTGTGTTGTTAGATCTGTTCAAAAAGTCTATTCCATTTAGCATGGTGATAGTGTCGCACAACACAATGGAACATATCCTCAATGTGAAGACGAGACTTCGTCTCCACAAGGACTGTGCGGTGGTTGCTCTTACTAATGCTGTTATGGACAGATGCATCTGTAGCAGGCAGATTGGTGAAAAATGAGGTCAAATACGTTTTTCCCTCCTCTTGGACCCCTCACCACCTGGATCCATATCTAGTCTAGCAGCTATGCAGAAATTCACCAGGAATGCCACACATAGTACCTTCTAAACATGAGACCACTACCATCTAGAAGGTCAACAGTAGCGTGTGCAAGCTCCCCATCAAGTCACACACCATTCTGACTTGGAAATATATCAATATTTCTTCAAAATTTTTGAACTCCTCTTTAATGACATTGTGGGTATATTTACAAAAAATGGACTGCAGCAGTTCAAGAAAAGAAGTCACCACCTTCTCAAGGGCAACTAGGAATATAATAAAATACTGGCCCAGCCACTGATGTCCACATCCCATGAATGGATGAAAAACAATGGTGTAGGTAATCTACTGGGTATACAAACAAGATTAATTGGAAAACAAGAGACAGATAGTAGGCATAACTGGGTCATTTTTTGGTTGGTAAGATGGAATATTTGGTACTGGGTCCTCAAACCTTTTACTTGAACTTGGATGAGGACAGAGCAGGTTGGGTTACTAAATTTGCAGATGAAACAAAGATATGTAGGAACATTACTTGTGAAGAGGACAAAAGGAGGATACAAGGGGATTATAGTTAGGTTAAATGAGTCAGAGATCGGGCAAATGGAGTGTAGGGCTGAAAAAAGTGAAATGATCCAAGAAAGGAAAAATAGACAGTGTGAGCAATAGGACACACTAAAAAGGGGAAAACAGTGCACATTTACTGGTAATAACAAAGTATATACTGCAGCTGGCAGATGCAAACATGTAGTGATTTGGTTGGTTAACATAATCATGTGTATTAGTTTGAATCTGATTGGATAATATAGCCATGTGTACTAACTTGAAATATGGACGATGCAAACAATTGGGAAGAGTTAGGGGTGAGTTAAGTGTAACATTTTGATTGGAAATTATTATTTGTAAGAATAGTCAATTGGACGCTTGTTATCTGTAAGAAATAGTATAAAATCTCTCCTATGCGTGCACACAAATAAACGTTTAAACAAAGAAACCAGAATCTTGTCTGGTCTAAGAGGAACCAAAGGGTTAAACTTACTCTTGCTATCCATTGCATGTACTGTGTAAAACATTGGTCTCCTATCTTAAGGGTGTAACGGTGTTGGAAGCAGTTAAGTGAAGGTTTATAAGACCAACGCCTGGAATGGCTACAATGTCCTATAAGGAAAGGTTGGACAGGCTTATTAGAGTTTAGAAGACAGGTTGAAACATAATATCCTAAGGTACCCTGACTATGTGCATATAGGAAGGACAATGGGGAGGCAATGGCCTAGTGGTATGATCACTGGACTGTTAATCCAGAGACCCAGATAATGTTCTGGGGACTCAGGCCTGAATCCCACCACGACAGATGATGGAATCTGAATTCAATAAATATCTGGAATTAAAATTCTAATGATGACCGTGAATCCATTGCCGATTGTCGGGGTAAAGCCCATCTGGTTCACTCATGCCCTCTAGGGAAGGAAACTGCCATCCTTACCTGGTCTGGCCTGCATGTGACTCAGGAGCCACAGCAATGTGGTTAACTCTTAATTGTCCTCTGGGCAATTAGGGATGGGCAATAAATGCTGCCCAGCCAGCGATGCCCTCATCCCATTAGTGAATAAAGAAAAAAAACATTTCCACTGCTGGAAATTCTGGAACTGAAAATAAGCTCTCTAATCTATAATCTAATGATAAAAATGAGGAATATTTTCTTATTACACAGAGTCTGGTAGGTATTTGTAGCTGTCTTGCTTAAAAGACAGTAGAATCATAGTCTGAATATTTTTTAAGGCATATTTAGACAGACTTCTGATAAGTAAGGGATGAAAATTTATCATGGGCGAACAAGAATGTGGAGTAATGAGAACAGTCATGATCTTATTGAATGGCAGAGTGTGTTTAACGGGCTGAATGGTCTACTCCTGCTTCTAATTTGAATATTTATATATCACCTGGGATCCAGTGACAATTTAGACCCAAGGTGGGTGCCATTCAATGGAACTGTGGGACTCCGACTGGTCAGTGGTCCTCATCAGGCAGAACTTCTACTCCCAAGGAGTTTGATCTTGGGGAAGGACACATTTCTGCCAGTTAAGTAGCACATGATGTGGCATGTCATCTTACTTAAAAGAGAAATGAGCACTCTCCCAACTCTCTAGCCAGCAGATCAAAACCCGCCACCTCCATTAAACACCTCTACTCTTGCCCGTGAATGCATGCTGGTATGTAGAAAACAAAACGTTACATACGGGGAGCTGTTAATGATCGTTTTCTAGTGAGAATAAGGGGTTTTCCAGCCTCAGACGTCTGGTCTTGTTTGCTTGTTAGCATAGTGACGTTAGGTGGTTTCTGGGTCTGCAAATTCATTGCCACCTTCTGGAGAATGTCCATGGTTTCAGATGAATTAGGTGGTTTTTTCCAGCTGTCACAGTGTTGCTTTTCGGCATCAGCTCCTTGCTGCACAATGTTTTTCTTCTGAACATCCAATGCTCTCTGTTTGGCACAGATGTACTCCAGTTTCTTCAAAATAACCTCCTCAGTCTTCCCTAAAAATAGCGAAAATAATTATTAAATTTATTATGCTGGGGCTTACATGATCCTTTCCAACATCTTGAGCATTCTTGTTTTCTTCCCCCCATATCTAATGCCATTGAGTATTTTTTCAACTGAATGTCATTTCATTGTAATCATGAATACTGTTAGATCCAAAACTGTGTTTCTAGCCTTGTAAACAAACTATGTGGTCTTGAAAATACTTTTAGATTTGACGTGCATCATTACACATATTTCCTGCTGTTGACAAATGGCATGAAGTTATCATGCTCACTACCAGGCTTAATGCTGCTGTTAAATAAGCAATATAATTAATCTGAATTATACTTTATAATTTCTTTACAGGACAAAGTAACAAACCAAAGATTGAGAAAATAATGTAGGCAAGCATAATCCCAGCTAATTTTCGAATACTAGGTAAAGTTACTATACAGAAGCAAATTACTGCAAAAATGGTAGAAATTTGGAATAACAGTGGAAAATATTGGAAATACTAAGCAGGTCATGCAGTATCAGTGGAATTAAACAGAGCTAATGAGCTGGATTACATGTGGGCTATCTACACCGCAGCGTCAATACTGGGGTGAGCCTGCCTTTGCTCAGCCTCCCAATCCACTTTAATTTTACATCCAACAGTATCTACTAATCATTCTGATGCAATATCGCCACTGATTTCCAGAAGGATGTCTGGTCTCATGGATTTGCAGGCCAACCTGAGGCCGGCAGCTCTGTCAGGCTGACAACTCCTGTGGTACTGTATCGAGGGTATCAAGGAGAGGAACAGCGATGACCAAACTATGTTCAGACACCCATTGGAACCCCGATGAAAGGGGTCAGGAGTTTATGATGGACCAGTAGGAATGGAAACTCCAACTGGCACCAGGGACTTGAAGTGAATTCACATCAACCTCCCCTTAATTGGCCAGGGGTCAAACTTGCGCGGCTGCATTTGGGTGCAGGCCTTTCCCACCAACCATCTAAGCAGTGGTGAAATGAAGTCCTTAAGGGAGTCCAGTCCAAACAGCTTTTAGGAAGACAGTTCCAGATTTTCACTACCATTTGTTTAATAAGTGCTTCCCAATATCACCATTTAACCTTAAAGTGAGAACTAGGCTGTTATGACATCTTGTGGACACACACAATTCTCCTCACTAAATTAAAGCTTTTCTCCTTCTCTCTTGCCACCCTATCAACTCCTTTAATCACCTGAAAGCACCTCAATTAGATCATACATCTATATTCAAAGGAATGGATTCTTAATCTATCCAAGCTGTTCATGCACTTAATTTACATACTAAATACTGGAGGTATAAATATGTTGAACCCACTCCAACACATTCAGAAGTGTCTTGAGGGGTCGACAATTTTCCAAGGACTTTTCCAGAGTTTATTCAATATTTGAAGATTTATTTTGGAACGTGACACTTCAGTTTCATCCTTGTAGCAGCAAGATATAGATGTATGTCTTTACTTCCACAAATGCAGACCACTCGTCACAACTGTGGAAATGATCCCAATGAAAGCAAGAGAGAAAGTTGTATCTTGTTTCACTTACACCTCCTCAAAAAGGTCCATAGAACATTGAGCCCCGTATATTTATTTTTGATATATCCATTTGCCGTAATTTCCCATTTTTGTCAAAAAAGCTTCTGTAATTTATTTTTATTATTACTGTGGCAAAAATCTCCTTAAACTTAGTTGCAAAGCACATACCAGTACGAAGGGAACAACTACAAAGTTGTATTGCACAGCACTGTCCCTGGATAGCGAAAAACCCAAGAATGACAAGTGGAAATTTTTACCTGATATGTCACTACACCTATAAGAAGAAGCCCTTCTTTTCTCAAGTCTTGCAACATCCCTTCACACAAAACACAAATGTCCCCAGCAACCTGGAGTGTGTGTGTCAGGTATTTTCTACTCAGAGTGGCTACAAATAACTGTGTTATGAGAGCTGCAGTCAATTCTTACCAGTCAAGAGAGAGACCTTTCGAATGAGTAAATCCCTTTTACGGGTCTGGATGCTTCTCTCAGCTGACAGACGATCAGCGTGATCCTGAAGATTTTGGATTTCGGAAAATGCCTAAACCAGGACAGAAACGAGTGATCAGAAAATATTTTACCTATCTCATGAAGTCAGAGTTATATTGGCATTTCAGGTAAAATGATATAATCCCAGACCAAGCACCACATTTATGAAGTTGCTCTCCCGTGGAAGTTAGTGTATTGTGGAACTGACACAGAAAATTTAGATGTTTCTGTGTCTTAAGAGAACCCAAACCAAAGGGTCAAGGCCCGAGAGTGTTAAAATATCGTTTTCTACCCCACAATTTCAAAACAGGGCCATTGACTAGGTTCATAGAAAAGCAACTTGAAACCTAATGGAAATTCCAAAGTCACAAGTTGATGATATCCTCAATTGTTAAGATTAATAGGACTTACTGGGCTACACTACCCTCCTTGCTTTAGTGGGGCCAAGGACTCAGACTACAGTTCAGTTCAAAGCACGCTAAAATAAAAAGAACAGTAACTAATGCGAACAGGCCAATCAATACCTTTGTTTAAGGTGGAAGAGGAGGAATTTGTCATGGATATATTAAGTACTTGAATGATAACAAAACCTGGCAGTAAACTTTGCTATTAAAATATAGTTAAATGCAAAGAGCTTTTACAAACCTGTTTGAGAATGTAATACTTTGAGGCTTTTTGTTCCCTGCGGAGTCCCAGGGTTCGCTTCAATTTTTCAAAAAGGTCTCTCATCTCAGAGCGCCTCCGCCGTTCATTTACTGTATGTGCAGTCCGATATACCACTAGAGCATCCAGCTGAGCCTTTGCTTCTCTACTGAGATAAGGGTTAGGTTTCTAAAGGGGAAAAATATACAGTTCAGAATATTTCTATTAAGTATATTTCTGAAGTAACTTGCTATTCAGTGAGAACAGGACCCACAAAACCTCTGCAGGTTAACCTTTTACAACTGCGGACTCTCCAATAAATATTTCCATGAGCTCAACTAAGGTATGTAAACCCACACTGCTAAAAGAAGCCAATTGCTATTCGAGGTTCAGCAAGCCTCCCACCCACCTTTTCACATACAATCACTGTCTCCCTCAAAGTTCAATATTTCTTAAGGGGCTCTGAACCTTCCCCCCACAATAATATTCCCCACATTATTGCTTACCTCCTTGGGTTTGGGATCCTCCTCTGGGGCTTTTTTAATAAGGTACGGATTATGGAAGTGACATCTGGAAACAAAAGTAAACAAAGATTTTTTTACATCACTCAGGTGGAGGTAGGAAATAAAATCTGATACTTTCTCCTATCAGAGATCTTGGAGTTTTCTCATTAACAAATTTTACCAATGACAAGACTGATTGATCAATTTCAACACAAAAGGAGACAAAGCTTAATACTTTGAAAATTTAGAAGGCTGATAAATTCATTGCACAAGCAATACTCAGCTTCTCCAATTTTTCAGGGTTCATATGCATGTAACATGCACCTAAGCAATTCTTAATTTCACTTTCTCATAATTTGCATACATCTCAAGCAGTTTCCATTAATTGCTCATGCTCATGATGATTTAGGATCTATTAAGCCAAAGCCTGGAAAAAGGCTTTTACAAACTTTGAGCACAACAAATAGGAACAGAACTAAATGAGTATGAAATATAATAAGACAGAGCTGCCTGGATGTTTCGGGGATGTTATCATTAGGATTTCTAGTTGCTGGGCACAGTTTTCCTACCCTGTACCTTGCCTGAACAGGCATTTAAGTAATTTTGTCCAAAGCCCCTACACAGTTGGTTAAGGGCTGTAAGGTTGTTTTTCCCTCAGACTTGTTTTCCTTTCAAAGTGTAGAAAATCTCATGCATTGCCTCCACACCTTTTCCTAATGCAAAGGAAAATATGCAGTCCTAAAAAAAGGAGTCATATCCAACTCAAAAATTAACTCTGGTTCTCTCTCCATGGATACTGCTGGACCTGAGTTTCTCCAACATTCAGTGTTTAAGAAAAACACTAATCCTATAGGAACGATAGCTAGAATGTCCCTGCATTGTACAACAAGTTCAATAATTTTCACTACCATCAGAATTAGCTCAATGCGTCTCCATATTTCTCTCATGCTACTTGTATTCATCCACTGAAAGAACTGAACCAGAAATCTTTGTTGCAGAGATTATGGTGCAATGCAAATGTTGAAAATTGGGGAAAGCCAATTAATACGCAAAGTATTTGAGCAAATCTAAATTTTAAAACAGTCCTTTGAAAGAAGAACTTGCTTTGGATAAAAGGGAGCCTACAGGTGTACTGTACTAAGTTTTTCTGATGGTATTTGATAAGCTGCCGTGTAGGTTGTTCCAGAAAATAGGAACGCTTGGTATGAGGGCTGACACATTAACATGAACAGAAGACTGACTGGAAAAAAAACCTTTTCCTAAATAACAGGATGTAATGGGGAAGTATCCCAGAGGGTGTGTTCAGGAGCCTCAACTATTTACCATTTACACCAATGTCTTAGATGAGGGGAATGAAGACATGGGAGATAAATCTACAAATGGCACAATAAGAAGTAGAAAGAATGTTGTGAAGATAGAACGAGGTCATAGAGAACACAGGTAAGTTGTTAAACAGGCAAAAATCTGCCAGATGAATTCTAGCATGGGAAAATATGAAGATGTTCACTTTGGCAGGAACAGTGAAGCAGCAGATTACTTCTTGAACAGATAACAAGCAAAATCTGGTGTACAGAGATTTAGGTGTTCTAGTGCGTGAGTCATAAAAAAGTTAGTTTGTGGTTAAAGCACGTAACTGAGATACAAATGAAGAATAACCGTTAATTAATGGTAAGTGCTAACAGTAGAACGTAGGAACACTCTGCTGACAGCAAGCCAACACAAACAAAGGAGTGAGGGATGGGGGGTAGAGGGGGAGGAGGAGGAAGAGGACAGCGAGGGAGAAAGTGTGACAAAAAATGGAGAATTTTCCTGGTCTGAAGTTGATGAACTCAATGTTGAGTCCTGAAAGTGGTAAAGGCCTTAAATGAGGTGGTGTTCCTCCAGGCCCCTCCTTGGTTCTGAGGTAGAAATATTTTTGGCTTGAAACAGTAACTTTATTCCCCCCATCCCCCTCATCAAGAGATGCCTCCAAATCTGAGTTTGTTATAAAGGGCATTAGTTAGACCACATCAGAAATATCGTGTTGAACTTTGATCTCATATTTAAAGGAAGGGCGTGATATGTCATAAGTAGTTTGAAGGAGATTTACTAGCTTTGTACCTGGAATGAGGACAGATTAGACATGCTGGGTTCACTTCCACTCTAGAGCAGCAAGGGGTAACATGACTGAAGTACATAGGATCTTAAATAGTTTTGACAAGGTGGACATGTTAAGAAGGTTGACCCTTATGGGCGAGTTCAGAACTAAATGGCACTATTTTAAAATTAGAGATCACCCATTTTGGATAATGAGGAGAATTTTTTTCCCGGAGGGTAGTATGACTTTAGAACACACTGCCTCAGAGGGCAGTGGAGGTGGGGTCATTTGAATATTTTGATGACAGAGGTGTGGGGAAATCAAATGTTACCTGGTAGACAGGAATGTGAAATTTCAAACTCAAATAGCTCAGCCATGGTCTTACTAAAAAATGGAACTGCTCGTATTTTGTACGTTCCTTACATACCATTTGATACTGCATGACTTACTCGTGCATAAAAGAAAGGTACCGTTGCACAAAAATGCAAGCCTGCACACAATGTCTTTTCAATTAAAAACACACTTTCATACTTGGCTTTGGTACGATGGTGGGAAGCAGAAGCGATAAGACGTGCAATGTTGATTTTCTCAGAGAGTTCATCCACTGTCTCAATATCCACTGCCTCTTCACTGGAGGTTGAGTCAAACTGCAAATAATGTTGTTAAAAAGTCAAAGACTATAAACAGTAGGAACAATTCTAACCAGTCCGTCACACTTTGTGCAAATCAACAGATTGATGAAGATAGAGTATACGCACAACAGGACATCCCCAGACCTGTATTGTATATAGTAAACTGAGGATAAAACTGAAATTGTAATAACTACATTAGACATGAAATAAATATTTTTCCCAGGTACAAATATGAGCCAGTTCTTCAAGGAAATGGCAAATCAAGCTGCAACTACCACAAAGACACAAAAACCCTGAATTTTATTAAAAATATTAATAACCCAAATTTGAGCTCAATCTGTTCCTCAGCATTATCAATAAAGAGCTACACGATATACCTATTTAAAATTTTCAAATCATAGGAGAGGGGTATTGCAGGCTATGCCAGCATTTATTGCTCATTCCTCACTGCTTTTGAGAAGGTGACGGCAAGCTACCTTCTTGAAACATTGCATTCCCTGTGATGCAGGTGTAGCCATGGTATTGCAAAGGAAGGAATTTCAGGATTTTGACAAAGGGACAGTGAAAGAACGGAGATATAGTTTCAAGTCAGAATCATGAATGGCTTGGATGGAAGTAGTGGTGTACCAGCATATCCAATTTTCTTCTCCTTCTAGGTGATAGAGATTTCAGGCCTGTCTACCGAGCTTCAGTGAGTTGTGGCAGTGCACCCCTTTGATGGTGCAAACTATCAGAGTGCCTTGGTGACAGAAAGTGTGTTGAAAATTTTAGATGCCAATCAAGTAGAATGCTCTGTTTTGGATGGTGTCAAATCTCTTAGGGAATTGTTGGAGGCAAGGTAGGGGATAACATTCCAACATACTCCTGACTTGTGCCTTGTCAACGTGGGACTGGGTTTGAGGAGTCAGGAGGCGAGTTAATCACCACAGAATACCCAGTCCCTGCCCTGCCTTAATTACCATATTATTTCTCCAGTTAGTCAACTTCAATTTCTGGTGAACGGGAACCCCAGGATGTTGATAATGCAGGAATTTATTGATGGTAACACCAAGGCACGAAGGTTGGATTCTCTCTTGTTGGAGATGGTCATCATCTGGCACTTAAGTAGCAAGTAACATTGTTGCCACATATCAGTCCAAGTCTGTACGTTGCCTGCATCATGCTGCATTTTGACGCGAACTATTTCAGTATCTAAGATGTCACAATTGGTGTGGAACAAAATTTGCTGATGACTGCACAACTTTATCTCTGGCTTTACATGGAGATGGTTGGGCCAAGGACACTACTCTGACAAACACTAGCAGCGATGACCTGTGGCTAAGATGATCAACCGCCAAAACCACAATAATTATAACTTATGCTAATACGAAACAAATTCCACCACCACAGATGGTTACATATAGAGCTTAGATACAAGCTGGTTGTGGGAATACTAGCTCTCTCTGTTTAGCCTACGCTAGTTGCGTATTTGGTTTAAATTGCTTGACATGCAAGTAGTCCCGAGCTATAACTTCACTGGGGTGACATCTCATTTTTCAGTATGCCAGGAGCTGCTCCTTGCAAGCTCTCCTACACTATTCATTAAACCAGGGTTAATTCCCTGGTTTGATGGCAATGGTGGAGTGGGCAATGAGGTTGCAAATTATGACTGAATAAAGTTCTGTTGCTGCTGGTGGCCTACAGTGCCTCATGGATGTCCAACTCTGAGTTGGTAGATCTGCACGCAGTCTGTCTAATTTAACATGGCAGCAGTACTGCATTTCTTAAATGAAGGGGTGTTCTCAATGTGAGGACAGACGTTGTCTCCACAAGCACTGCGTGGTGGCCACTCCTGCTGATAGAGCCATGAAGAGATGCATGTGCTACAAGCAGATTGGTGAGAATGAGGTTACATGCTTTTTTTTCCCACCCTCCATGGTTCCCTCATCACAAGCTTAATCTAGCAGGTATAGCCTTTAGGATTCAGCCAGCTCAATCAACAGTGGTGCTATCAAGCCACACTTGACATTGAACAATGAAATGCCACACCCAGAGTACATTCTATGCTATTACCACTCTCAGTGCACCCTCCAAGCAGTGTTCAACATGAGGGAAAACTAAATCAGTTGTACATTGATGGTAAATGGCCAGCTGGAGGTTCCCTTCCCCATGTTCAATCTTGTACCATGCGGACTTCATGGGGTCTACAGGCAATGTTGAGGACTCCCAGAGCAACTCCTTCCTAACTGTATAACTCACCACAGACCTCTGGTGGGTCCATCCTGTTCGTGCAATGGAGCATACCCAGAGATAGTGATGATGGTATCCGGGGCATTGTCTGTAAAGTGTGATTCTGTGAAGGGCCTGTCAGGTTGTTGCTAGACCCATCTGTGCGACAGGTCTCCCACTTTGTGTGAGCTTGTGTGTGCGGGACAGCTTGCGTGAGTGTATGTATTCAGTTTCCAGTGATTTGGCTGCCAGGTGGTCTGTATAGTTTCTTTTTGTTAAAAAATCAGATTTTGTAATAGTTTGTATCTTGATTGAATCAATTTCTCAATTCCAATGAATAATTAATTACATTAAAATGGGATGATCATTAAAATAGTTGGTGCCAGTGTGCAGGCAAGCTTGATAAACTGGATTAGGAAATCTTGGGGAAGTAGTGTCTAATGCAGATATGGAGTTCTTATTTTTATTTGTTCTCCTTTATTTTCATGATTGTATGCAGCAGGTACAAATCACGCAGACCAGTGGATGAAACTATCTTCCCCAGCTCTGAAGGCCTTAATCTTGACTTCACATCTCTCAGTGATAGGTAAATATGTGAATCCAGCTGTTAACTTTCTCTAGAGATACTAGCAGACCTGCCAAGTAATTTCAACAATTCCGATATTTCTTTAATATTCTTAGCATCCAAAGCATTTTGCTTTTATCACTGATAACAAACATCTTTCAAAAAGCTGGCATCCAAGAACGTAGCCTACGTCGATGGGAACATGTCTCTGAGGAAGGGTCATTGGACCTGAAACGTTAACTGATTTTTTTTTCTTCACAGATGCTGCCAGACCAGCTGAGCTTTTCCAGCAACTTCTGTTTTGGAACATATTTCTGAATTCACTCCCTTTATAAATCACTTATATACGACTTCATTGGCTTACAGAATTAAGTTTTACACTAGAAGCCTCACCTTAATAGATTTACAATATATAGTACCAGTGTGACTGAAAAACCAAAAAGGTGCATCATGTCACGAGCTACTGAGTAACAGTAAGCTCATGAAGACCATTTAGCAGCAGGTACATTCTTTTTCACAGAAGTGTTTCTCTTTTACTTTGAAGTCAAATGAAAGCTTTTTTAATTATAGAGGTAATTAAGAATTTATACTCCTCCATGTAGTTTGCATCCATTCAGCCCTAAAAGAACTAGAATAAGTAGGAATTGGGGAAATCTCTCCACTGATTGGAGTCAAACCTAGCACAAAAGGAAGACGGTTGTTGTTGCTGGTCAGTAATCTCACTCCCAGGACATCACGATGGGAGTTACTGAGCATAGTATCCAAGGACAAAAGTTCAGCTGCTTTAATAACCTTCCCTCCGTAAGGTCAGAGGCGGGGACGCTCGCTGACGACTGCACAAATGTTCAGCATCATTCATGACTCCTCAGATACTAAAGTAGACCATGTCCTTATGCAAGAGACCGGCACAATATCCAGGCTGACGGATAGTAAGACTGGTACCAAATACCAGGCAATGACCATTCCCCGCAAGAGAAAATCTAACCCCTTGACAGTCAAATGTCATTACCATTACTGCATCCCCGCTAACATTATCATGGGAGCTACCACTGGATAGAAACTGAATTGGACTAGTTACGTAAATCCTGTGTTACAAGAACATGTCAGAGGCTGGGAATCCTGTAGCAAGTAACTCATCTCTTGGCACAGTGGAATGATGGAACACTGCCCATTTGCTTGGATGAATGCGGTTCCAACAGCACTTCAGAAGCTTGACAGCATCCGGGACAAAACAGTGTACTTGACTGGTATCAAATTCATAAACAACTGCTCCCTGCACCACTGACGCTCTGTTGTACCACTGACTAATTGCACTGCAGAAATTCACCAAAGCTCTTCAGACAGCACCTTACAAACCCACATCCAGATCTAAAAGGACATCACTGGTTGACAAAGGCAGCTCATCAACACACAAGTGAAAAAAACAAGTTTTGTTTATGCCCACTGTGCCTATATTGGAACTGAAGAGCTCACTTAAAGGTGTAGCTCACTTACACTAAAAACTAGGGAGGGGTCTGAACTCCACAGCAGTTGATAGGGGTAAAAGGGACTGCAGATGCTGGAGAATCTGAGATAACATGGTGTGGGGCTGGATGAACACAGCAGGCCAAGCAGCATCATAGGAGCAGGAAAGCTTGACGTTTTGGGCCTAGACCCTTCATCAGAAATGGAGGAGGGGAAGAGGGTTCTGAAATAAATAGGGAGAGAGGGGGAGGCGGATAGAAGATGGATAGAAGAGAGGATAGGTGGAGAGGAGGCAGACAAGTCGAAGAGGCGGGGATGGAGCCAGTAAAGGTGAGTGTAGGTGGGGGGGTAGGGAGGAGATAGGTCAGTCCAGAGAGGACAGACAGGTCAAGGGAGCGGGATGAGGTTGGTAGGTAGGACATGGGGGTGGGGCTTGAGGTGGGAGGAGGGGATAGGTGAGAAGGAGGACAGGTTAGGGAGGCGGAGATGAGCTGGGCTGGTTTTGGGATGC
>JAHRHZ010000133.1:8326948-8428710 GCA_024137785.1 Ginglymostoma cirratum
TCAAGCCCCACCCCCATCTCCTATCTACTAACATCATCCCGCCCCCTCGACCTGTCTGTCCTCCCTGGACTGACCTATCTCCTCCCTACCTCCCCATCTACACTCACCTTTACTGGCTCCATCCCTGCCTCTTCGACTTGTCTGCCTCCTCTCCACCTATCCTCTCCTCTATCCATCTTCTATCCGCCTCCCCCTCTCTCCCTATTTATTTCAGAACCCTCTTCCCCTCCTCCATTTCTGATGAAGGGTCTAGGTCCGAAACGTCAAGTTTTCCTGCTCCTATGCTGCTGCTTGGCCTGTAGTGTTCATCCAGCCCCACACCTTGTTGTCCACAGCAGTTGAGCCTGAATTTGGGTATGCCTTCTTGACCTACCTAATATTAAGTCGTGGTTGTGGTTTGGCATCCTTAAATGATTTAGATGGCTACTTGGAGGAAAGATGATTCTCAGTTTGTGTGCACAATTGGAAATGGTCAGTTGTGAGATAAACTGGTTACCCAACTGTTCCTTAGTGGATTTACACTTTATGTCCGCTGAAATTTTACCACTAAATTAATTCAAAATAATACCGTAACCCATGTATTAAATAGGGACAATAACAAAATTACCCTCATAGCAAAGCCTACATAGTGAAATAATGTGAAGCCAGCTATTGTGCCACCAACTAATGAAAGCACTCACCATTTTCTCAATGTCAATCTCCTCTATGTCACTTGGAATCTCACCATCCTCCATGTCACTCGGAGAGTCTGAATCTTTATCTGATTCCAGATTGTTTACATACTGCAGATCTGAATCAAGGTCCACAAATTCCTCATTCTCTGAATCATTTTGGATATCCTCTTTGCATTTAAAGGAAGTATCAGACATACTTGTTCTGCTACAGTTTTCTGCCTTCACCTCCATTATCTCATCTTGCAGACAATTTTGCACTTTGCACGTATCATCTGGCTCCTTTTCAACTATTAGAGTGTTAGATTCTGAGGTATCTTGTGCAGCAACCAATTCTTTTCCAGGTCCCAGGGTATCCTCTTGCAAAGAGCTTCCATTCTCATTATCTTTCACGTTGTGCATTTCGATGGTGTACGAATGGTCAGCCAGCTCTGCAGGGGTAGACTTTTCTAGTCCAGCTTTCTTGTCCAAAGAATGATCTTCCACCTCATCGTCCACCTCACTCAATGAAGGGGAAGAAGGTGCTGCTTCAGACTTGTCTCCCAATTTAACTTCTGGTAAAGGGTCAGCATATACATAGTCCTCTCCAGGTAAGTTTTCAGTCACTGTTGTTTCAACAAGCTCAGAGCCTGCAACATGAATATCCTCAAGGCCAGGTTCAGTTGGCTGTTCTTTTGATGTGCTACTGCTATCCTGGTTGGAAATGTTCTCAGATTTCTCTCTAGTACTGCCTTTCTCACCGTCTGTTTTTTTAGTCAAAGGCACACCAGGTTGAGGACTCACAAACTTTAGTGGCCCCCCAGTAGTTATGATGGTGTTTGGTAAAAGTTTCTGCCCTGGAGGTAACTGCAGTAAAGCAAATCCCATTGGCTGTAAGGGAACCAGACTGCCTGCACAGACAGGATTACTAGTCGTATCAACAGGATTACTGGCTGCATTAACAGTTACAAACTCTGTCTGTGGTGTGGTTGCAATGGGAACAGCCATGCCCACAGGGTTAACAGGTGTAGCAACAGAGGACACCTTCAATGCAACAGGAATGGCTTTTGTAAAAGGAATAATACGTGGCCTTCCTCTTGGTGGTATTATCCCTGGTTGAACAATACGACTTGGAGCGTTAGTGCTGGGAGGTGTTGCCAACGTTTTTGTAGGTGTAGGAAAGCGGATTCCTCCTGTGGATCCTGAAGTGTGAAAAGAAATTGTTACCTAAAGAATTGCAAGATTTCCACACTGAAAATAAATCAGAAGTTTACACAATCCAATTACATATTATTATTTGTCAGGGTCTACTGCACATTCCTTCTTGCTAGTGCTGTCATTCGAAGTT
Organism: Ginglymostoma cirratum; assembly: GCA_024137785.1. Taxonomy (NCBI): domain Eukaryota; kingdom Metazoa; phylum Chordata; class Chondrichthyes; order Orectolobiformes; family Ginglymostomatidae; genus Ginglymostoma; species Ginglymostoma cirratum. Next base: position 8,328,947 of record JAHRHZ010000133.1, read on the forward strand.
CAGTATCAAATCTTTGTTTCATTACGAAGAACTGAGATTACTGGAGATCTGAAACACAAAAAAGAAATTGCTGGAGAAATTCAGCAGGTCTAGCTGCATTTGTGAAGAGAAAACAGTTAACATTGAGTTCAGTGACCAATTTTGTGAAGTACCACCACTGGACTCCAAGTGTTAACTGTTTTCTTTCCACAGATCCTGCCAGAACCTGTTGAGTTTCTCCACTAATTTCTGTTTGTGTGTATCAAATATTTACATTTCCCTGTATCTACTACTTTAGAGGTAGACATAAAAGTCAAACAATTAAAATCACATGAAGTTCTTATCTGCACCATTACAATATTTCCATCATCGTGCTCAGACATTTTTTCTGGAACATAAACTAAGCTGCGCTCACATTTGGGAAAATAATCACTTTTGATGATCCAGCAATCATTAATTCATGGTGAATTTAAACAAATGTAGCAACATTTAGCATGAAAGTCTTATTTGCATGATAACATAAGCACAAAGTGGAAATAAAGATTTATCTGATTTATGTCATTCATGGAAGTGAGAGTATTCTCCTACCATCTTGAAATGCTTTTCACTCCAAAAATAAAAAGAACAATTCTCCACAGGACAGGTATACAACACCAAAGAAGATTATTTATGTCCCCCTTCTTGCTAACCCCAGAGTTTAAAAACTGAATACAAAATCTACTTCTGAAATCTCATACATCAATCCAGTTAGGGCTAAAACAATGCTCCGTGAAGGCTCAGCATTACATCCAACATTTTATATGCTTCATGTGTAAACTAATGCCATTTAACCCTATTTCTAATTCCAGCTGGATGGTGGGAGTCTCCCAAGAGAAGAGATTGAGGAAACTGGGTCTCGAGTTTTGAAGAATGACAGGCGATGGCATTGAAACACTCAAAATTGCTTCCTCTGGCTGGCGAGTCCAGACCTGAGGGATACAATCTCAGAGTAAGTGTAGGCTCTTTAAGGAGGAATTTCTTTACTCAGAGGATAGTGAATCTTTGAAATTCCCTGCTCCATGTAGCTCAATTACAGAGCACGTTCAAAAAGATACAAATGGCTTTCTGGATACTAATGTCATCAAGGGGATATGGAAACAGTGGGGAAAACTGGCAAAAAAACGTAGTTTATGAGTTATAATTATGTTTGAATGAGTTTGAATATGTTTGAATGTTTAAATTGTTAGAGCCAAACAGTCATTTGAGTTCATTGGAAATAGACCCTTCAGTACAACTTGTCCAAGCCAACTAGACATTCCAAATTAATCCAGCCCGATTTGCCAGCATTTCACCCATATTCCTCTAAACCATTCGTATTCATATAGGCTTCCAGATGCCCTTTAAATGTTGTAATTGTACCAGCAGCCACCACTTCCTCTGGCAGCTCCACACACACACCACCTTCTGTGTGAAGTTGCCCCTTGGGTCTCTCTTAAATCATTCCCCTCTCACCTATGCCCTCTAGTTATAGACTCCCCTACCCTGGGGAAAAGAGCTTGGCTATTCGCCCTATCCATGCCCCTCATGATTTTATTAACCTCTACAAGGTTACCTCTCAGCCTCCGACACTCCAGGTAAAATAGCCCCAGGCTATTCAGCCTCTTCCTTTAGCTCAAACCCTCCCACCCTAGCAACAGCCTTGTAAGTCTTTTCTGAAGCCTTTCAAGTTTCACACTGATGAGACAAATGGCCTATGTTTAATGAGAAAAGGTGTGTATACAGAAGAGTAAACGGTTACCTAATTCAGTTCTTTACAATGGTTAAAAGGAATGTTTAGGGCTGCTGTGGACAGTCAATTACCTCTGGCAGGTGGTGGGGGAAGATGATTTCTTTTGGGAGCCGTGCGGCATGTGGAAAAGAGTCTACATTAAAGGGGCATTACCTTAAATTTAGAAAGAAACAAAATCGATTTCATTTGTCATTTCTCAGCCAAACTTCCTAATCAAAATGGATGTCTTTTCCATCCCTTCAATTTGCAATTCTTCCTAATACATCAGTGGCAAATTGGTACTTTCGTCTCCATCCCCATATCCAAACCATTGGCATGCAATGTCAATTCAATGGTCCCAGCACCAATCTTTGAACTATCCCCTTCATAGTTCAGCACCATTCCAAAGCAGCTCCTTTGATACAACCAGTTGTGAAACCAACTCTAACTGCTCACCAATTACATGCCTTTCCACATCAAGAAACAGCCTCATGTGGCACTGTATCAAATTTCTTGGCAAAATCTCAAACGATATCCAGGGTGTTTGAAGAACTTCACTGTTCACTGCCAAGCACGGTCTTCTCCGTAATAAGTTACACTAAGTTATTCTTTTGACTTTATACTTATTTTACAATGTGCCCTCTAACATTTTCACCAATAACGATCATCAGTTATAGTTTCCAAAGAAGTCACTATGTTAAGAGGAATAACTAGGCGAGATCAGTGCCAGAATCCTTTGCAGTTCTTTTAACTTGCATTAAGCAAAATGTGGGCTTATTTCAAAATAAGTTCACTTCTCGTTTCAAAAAAAAAAAAAAAATCCTCAACGAGTCTGTACTAAGACTCGAAGACAGAACGCACCTGGATTCCGGACTGTAAATGTGACCATCTGGTGGAGATTTGGGCGAGTCCCAGGAGCAGCATTTGTTAAAGGAACAAGTTGGATGATCTGGCCATTTGGGTGTCGGAAGAGGTTTCCAGCTGGACATCTAAGGGGCTGTAGTATCATCTTCTGCCCAGGTGAGAGTTGCAGGTTCTGGACAGGCCTGACAGATGATGTTCCAGACTGTGCTGGGATCAAAAGCAGTCGTGGTCGATTGGTTTTCACAGCTTTAGAAGAATCAGATTGAACTGAATTGGCAGCTTCAGGCTGTCTAGGTAGCCCTGTCATTATAAAACACCACATCAGTTAGTCCGATTCATTCAATCAATTTCTACACTTTAATGACATGTTTTAAATAATGCATAAATGGAAGAGTCAGCTCTACAGTGAGGTATCAAAGAGTTGGGTCAGCATTTGTCAAATACTGGCAAGAGACAGGCAAGCTCTTCAGAGTATGAGGGGAAAAGCAAAGAAACATAGATATAATGGTGCACTTAGTGAAATAAATACTGGACTAATATTCAAGCCAATGGAACCATACAGCCTTTATCTATCTTCATAGGTGGCAGACCTTCCTGGACTAAATGGAGCTTTCTATGAGGCTATAATTTATGTGAAGAACTTAATAAAAATATGGGAGGTATCAAATCGTTTTGGGCCCAATCCAGTGGATAGAAAGTGGAGCTAGCAATGGAGGATAACTCTACTCGTTGGAGATCTATTATTTCAGCCCCAAGACATCACTACAGGAGTTCCTCAGAGTACGTGCAGTCAGTTTCAGCTGCTTTATTAATGGCATTCCTTCCACAAAGGCAGAAGTGGGGACATTCACTGATGAACATGAAGTGTTCAGTACTAGCCGCATTTCCTCAGATACTGAAGTAATCTGTGTCCTGATGCACCAGGACCCAGATACATTCAGGTTTCACCTGAAAGTGGCAAGTGACAAGTTATCTTACAAGTGTCAGGCCATCTCCAACAAGCAGGAATCTAACCATTTTCCCTTGACATTCAATATCCTAAGTGGCAGAATTAATCAGAAACTAACAAAGGACTAGCCATATGAACAGTGTGGCTACAAGCAGGTCAGAGGCTAGGAATATCGAAGTGAGTAACTCACTTTCTAATCACCCAGAGTCTGTCCACCAACTGCAAGGCACAAGTCTGGAGTGTGAGCAAAATGCTCTTCACTTTCCTGGATGACTGCCGCTCCAAAAGTACTCAAGCTCAGTGCCACAAAGAACACAGCAGACCATTTGACTGGCATCCCATCCACCACTTTCAGCATTCATTCCATCCAGCCAAACACCCCAGTGATATTAATGTGTAACATCTACAAGATGCACTGCAACAATTCAACAGTTCCTTCTAAACCTGTGACCTCTACAACCCAGAAGGACAAGGGCAGTAGATGTAAGGAAGCACTATCACCTGCAAGTTCCCCAAGTCACACATCATCCTGACTTGGAATTACATGTGAAGGAAGAGCAATATGCTAGGTTTAAATCCTGGGACTGCTTTTTTAAAACAGCACTGCATGTGTACCTTCCACCATAGATTGCATCAGTTAGGAACACAGGAACAGAACTAAGCCATTCAGCTTGTGGAGCCTTTCCCCGCTACTTAATACAATCATGGCCAAACAGAATCGTCAATGCTTCTTACCCACACTTTCACCATAACCCTTTACACCATTTGTCAATCAAAATTTATCAACCTCCACTTTAAGTATGCTCAAAGACTGAACTTCCACAGTCTTCTGGGGCAGAGAATTCCAAACAGTCACTACCCTCATCTCAGTGTTAAATGCATTCCCCTTATTTTAAATTGCATCTCCTGGTTCTAGACTCCCCAAACAGGGTAAACATCTTACTTGCACTAGCCTGTCTATCCCTTTAATTATTTTGTAGATCTCGATGAGATCACCTCTCGTTCTTTGAAACTCTAGAGAATACAGGTCCAGTTTGCCCAATCTCTATTCATAAGTCTCTCCTCGCATCCTCAGTACAAGCCTTCATTGCCACTTCCTCCATGGCAATAGCATCTCTTCAGAAATAAGGAGATCAAAACTGCAGTTCAAGGAAGAAACTCACCAACTTCAAGGGTGATTGGCACCATTAGTAAGTGCTGGCCTATCCAGCAAAATCTATATCTCATAATTAAACAACGAAAAAAAACCTGGAGTTTGGTATCAGGAAGAGTCCCCTGAAGTGTCACTAAAAGTTAACAGGTTTTCCTTTATGCCTTCTCATCAAGAAGTTAGAATTATTAGTAATTGGCAAAGTAGAAGATGAGACTGCACAACTGAAAGGTTTAAAATTAGTTTAACTAACTTATATTTTCTAATTTTCCTTAAATAGTTTACTTCAGGAACACGCTACTTACTCAACATAGGCACTCAATGCATCAGGCAACACTAAATGTTTTGAGTGTGACCACATTATGTAAAACATCGAGTTCATGGAAGTTTTAAATATCCTCAAATAAAGTCACAAAAGTTGGAGAAATTCAGCAGGTCTGGCAGCAACTGTGGAGAGAGTTAAAATTATGTTCATGAACTCTTTAGACTTGAAATGTGAATGCTGCTTCTTGCTCCACAGATGTTGCCACACCTGAGTTTCTTCAGCGTTTTGTTTTTATTTCACATCTTTAACATCTGCAGTCCTTTGCTTTTATTTGAATAAATTGCTTTTGAAAGACAAATTGGCTAAAGCCAATATTCCAATTTTAAGAATGTCTACAGCTCCAATCCTCATTGCAGTGTTCAGTGAAGGTTTGTTATTTGATGAACATGAACATGGGAGATAAATATGCAGGGGTAAGAAAGACGTGAAAAGCAGCAGCACAGGGAATGGATAACGTGATGGGGACATGGATAAAGGATTTCAAATGGGCATTTATATGGCAACATGTACAGGATGCAGCAACTGAGAAAATCTGGAAAAGTCTTGCTGAATTCCACCCAGCATCCATCTGGGGCTGAATGAGGATGTTCTGAGATGCAGGGGTATAATAGTGATTTAACAGAGGGATTCAGGTCAGTTTTGAAAGGTTTGGACAGGAAAAATCCTGGCACACAAGTAATTCTAGAAAAGCTTGAACTGGCAGCTCTCTCTTCTCTTCAGTCGCCTGATTTCCCAAATCCTAGGAAACCCAACCTATTGCTGTTAAAGACAAAAGTGTTGCTAAAATCTGGGGCACTAACATATTATAATCACCAGTCTACCTCCCAATGTTAGGCTACTTGCCAGCCTCCAGGTGCATCAAATCATAGGTAAATTTGTCCCCGGTAAGGGATTTTCGCTATTTTAAACTTTCTCAGCCCTTGACAGACCTCGGTGTTAAAATTTCCTCTCGTCTCTCTACATACATCCTGTTCATTTGTAAGATTTGAGGTCACCAATTAAACAAACAGAAATCTAACTCAAATGCCAACTTTCACAATTGTATAGCCATGTAAATAAAAGTGAAGCATACCTGTGGTATTATTTGGTGTTGCTGATACTGACATTATGGTCGATCTTGTATTCACAGTATTAGTTAGAGCAACAGTGGTCATGCTAGAAGAGCTGGGGGAGATCACTGGAGATAACATTGTCCTGACTCCTGAAGCACTTGCAGAGATCACAGCAACTAGAGTTGTTGCTGTATTTTTTGCTGGAGTTTCAACGTCACTTGTAGATACAGTACTCTGCTCGGAAAGTTTCTTTACTGCCAGCACTGCAGAGGGTGGTGGCCCTATTGCACCTGTGGTCTTTGGGGAGCAGTTACCTGCGGTTACTGGAACAATCAAGTCATTGCTTTGTGACTGACCAGCTAAAACAGGGAGGGAGTTTGGGGCAGCTGCTATAACCATTACTGTTGATATCAGAGAAGTACTAGTTGGTGTAGTAATACTGACTGCTGGTAATGTGGATAACGGAGTGCCACCCTGCTGCCCACCAAGCACCGGCTGCAATGAACTGAAGCAGGAATTTGACTTTTGCAAAGCTCCATCTTTCTTTATTACAAGGCGAGTGTAGCTATCAGGTATTGCTTGACTCCCTGAAAACAAGAAAGGAAGGTGCAGAATAAGTGGAACAAAGCAAATGATTGCTATCTGGTTATAATGAACAGTAAAGAAAGCTGTCAGAAGCATGGTAAATTGCAACATTATTAAATCGGGAAGGTTTCTGGAATTTCCTCTCCATTAAACCCACCTTTTCCCAAACTCACTGAAGCATGTTGGGGCAGGTTCATGGGCGCATGTCACAAAGTGTATCAAAGTAAGCCCAATTTTCCCCAACACCCACACAATACAAAATCCATTCTTCCAGGAAAGTAAAAGCTCCACCAGGTTAGTTCTTTGTTTAAAGAATACTTCATAAGAGGCAGGAGGATGAGCAGTGCTCCACCAGCCCTCAAGTAAGCCTTCAGCTTTCCTTTGACCAACTGTGGCTTCCTCTTACTGCTGTTATTGGCAGCCACAGTCTCTGATACAAAAATCTTGCTTTTCACCTCTTTCTTTGTTGTCTGGCAAACTCCAATCCGTTCCACTACCAAGGTTTGATCCCACACCCCAATCTCCATTCAGACTGCCAATCTTCAGCTGCTAACTCTCCTGCTGCTACCTATCCTGTCAGGCAGCTAGCCAGATTGGCTAGGTACTGGCCGATAAACAGAAGAAAATAGTAATGACTTTCTTTATTAATTCAGTAAACGTGTGTGTCGCCGGCTGTGCCACCATTTATTGCCCATCCCTAACTGCCCTTGAAAAGGGTGGTTTTCAACTGCTGCAGTCCTAACATTATGGTGTCCTTAGACTTTCCATCTTACTATTCACTACTTTGCTCCCTCTCTTAAATACTGAAGCATTAAAAGACCAACTCCCCTCCTAAACTAGACAACAGACAACACCATAACCAAAGTCAACTACCTCAACACAGTTTAATCATCTCATCTCCAATAATTTCACTACTCCATACAATGCAGTATAAACCTGTACTTTTAGCAAACAGAAAAAGGAGAAACTCATTTGCACAGCACTGTTCCTGGTGATGCTGAGTTATGCCAAATCCCTAGGAGGAAGACAGTGTCATGAGTTACTTTACTGTGCAGTTTCCTTCAATATTAAGGAGGAATGCCACATTAACAGCCCATACTCTGCCTACCCCAGGGAATTGAAAGGCTGTGTAGCATGACATCATTGAAAAAAGATTGAACCCTTAATTTTTAACTCGTGTTAAATTTACAATTATCTAACAAACGGCCATCACATCCTAGTCCACATCATTTAGATCCCTGTATCACAAACTTGCACTCTTCACTACTTCTAAGCAACTGTTAATCCATAGTTTCTTGACCTGTAAATTTTTTGGGTATCCTTCTTACCTGTGGTTTTGTTAACAGGAGCAGCATCAATGGTATTTTGAGATACTTTGCTGTCGTTAGATGTGGTGCAAGAAACTGGTTGCTTCGAGGCAAGTTGAGCTGAGTTTGAAGAGACAGTTGTATCTGAGAAAGACTTCTCAAGTAATTCAGTGGACTTCAATTTCCTTTTAAGGTTAGCAATCACCTTATTGACTGAATGCAGTGCTCCAACCTGACCTAGTGTCAACTTTGTCTCACCATTTTCATTTCCACTGACCTAATCAAAGAAATAATGAGAGAATGGAAACATGGAAAAACTTGTTCAATAGCCCCAAAAGGTCCACCAGTGCTAGGAAATTTTGTCAACAGAAATCCTTTGAAAAATCAAAAATATTTTATAGTAATTAATATTTAACTCGATCTAGATTTGTTTTATATGAATTAATAAACTCCAACTCATTTACACCTGACGTGTTACAGCTTTAAACATTACGTGAACTACATCATCTTCCTCTCCCCTTGTTCCACATACCTGGATCAAGCCGGTCTTATAAGAAGCGTGCAAGTTAGCATTAGATACTGGCTTCCCCTTATTAGCCGCGTGCGAGCTTAAACGAAAGCTGGCTAGCTGACTTTTCCTTGTTGTATGACTGAAAGGTGTTTCTTTTGGTGCAATCAGTCGAGTTTCTGGCAGCTTGCGCCCAGAGGATTGGGAAACCTTCTGAATGGACATTGTGTGAACTGACATTTTTCCATCTCTCTCCCCGATTCCTGGCTGAGTAATCTTCACCAAGGAGCTACAAATTGGTACACCTTCGGGTGAAAGGACTTGGCTGTTTTCACAATTTGGCATGATTTCAACGAGGAAGTTGCCGGTACGTATTTTCTCTGAGGTCCCCTTATTGACAGTATGGCATGCAATCACTTTAAGGATGCTTGCACGCTCTGCTTCCCAATTACAATTTGAAATTATCTCAATCAGCTTTGGTGTATTTTTAGACTCCGCAGCTGTCTGTAGTTCTGCTGATGGACATTCTGCAGTGTCCTTCTGAGGACTGTCGCATTGTACATCCAAGTCCATATCCTGGGTCTTCTTTGATTTGCACATCTCAGAAGGATTTGGTGACATTGAATCGCTCTCAGAATCTTCCAATTTCTCAAAGTCCAACACTAGACAAGCCAAACAAAGTGATTGATTTTTTAAAAGAGTTCTAATTGATGATGCTCAGGTCATGCACATAACACAATTTGTATAAAGGCCAACTTTTGGCGATACAATTCAGATCACCATTGTTAAGATCGAAGGTCTTCACTACTCAGATACATTTGAACAACCAGACACCGTCTGGAGTATTAGGAGTCCACGAGCAAACAACTCTCCCCTACATTAGAACACTTTCTTCTGAGATTATGCCTGAATTCTTTCCCGGGGAATAGCTGCAGTCAGATTAAATTTCTTGACATTGGTAAGAAATTCAGATAGAATGCTCCAAGTTAAACGAGAAGACGGCGAAATTCTAAAAGCAGTACAGAGGACAATTCAGCCCATCAATTCCATGCAATCTAGTCAGCCAATTCCACTACTGTACCCCCATGCTCTAATTATTTCACTCCAATACCAATCTAATTTCCTTTAGAAATCATTAATAGTCTTCACTTTCACCATCAGCCTCTCTCACATCACCTTGCGGTTAAAATCCATTCTTTATTCCTGGAATGCCCTCATCTTTGGAACCATTCTGGTAAATCTCCTCTGAAATGTCTCAAACACACTCAAGTTCTATGAAGTGTGGGGACCAGGCTGAATGCAATAGTTATTTCGGGCCCCAACTAAAGCTTTATACAGAATCAGCACAATTTGTTTGTTTTCGCAATCAATCTATAAAAATAAAGCGCAAGATCCTAACTGTTTTACTAACTACTTTTTCAATATCTTCTGCCATCTTCAAGGAATTCTTGGTCTCTGTATACTCTTTTAGAACTGTGCCATTCATTAAGTCAATAATTAGTCTAGCTATCTCTCTTGTGAAAATGTAAACCTCACACTTTTCTGAATTAAATATGTCACTTGTGTGTCCATTGGAATGTCCTGTTACAGTCAACTTGTGTCATCATCATTACTTGCCACGACTCCAAGTTTGGCATCATCAACAAATTTTGAGATTTTACTCTGGCGTGCAAGAATGACAGAGTACACAATACTTTAATATTCAGTGAACAAAGAACGCCATTGTTCAACAAAAGTCAATTATACCCAAGAACTACAGAAAACAGTCCAGAAGATGTCATCTCAAAGCCAGCTTCCAAAGTGTGTACTACCTCAAGCTGCAATGTTTCGAAGAATCAAAGGATTATTTTGTTCTTGTCTTGTGAGTGGAGAGGCTGACAGCTTCTTTTTCTATTTCTATCTAAACCTGAGGCAGAACTGCAAAAGTTGATGAATCTGGAAGCACTGGAAGCAGTACCCACTAGTGAATAGGCCACTCCAATCGTTCCTGTCTTGAAAGCAGATGGTGCAGTGAGGATTTGTGGTGACTTTTAAGGTCACGGTCAACCCAGTCTTGAATGTGGATCAATATCCACGCTCACTCATAAAAGATCTATTCAGTAGACTGGCAGGAGGGAAGAAATTCTCTAGAATGCATCTGTCACAGGCCCATGAAGGAGTCTCAGTCTCTGCCAACGATAGTGATACACGAGGGACTTTTCTGCTACTTTCTTTCGGCATCAAGTTAGCACGGGCTCTATTCCAGAGGGCCAAGGACCAAATTTTAAGTGGGTTGTCTGGACAATATTTTGATCACTGGCTCCTCCGAAGAGGAGCATTTGAGAAACCTCGATGAAACCCTAAAAAAGTTGAAGAAGCATGGCCTACAAGCAAAAAGGGAAAAATGAGAGTTCCTTTCTGGGATTCAATTGAGTACCTGGGCAATCAAATCAATGCTGAGGGATTACACAAGGCGCCCAAGAAGATGGAGGCCATCATGAAGGCCCCTAGACCAGAGAACGAGTCTCAGCTGAGATCATTTTTGGGACTCGTCAAATTATTACGGCAAGCTCATCTCGCTTCTGACACCTATACTAAAACCCTTGCGCAAGGTGCTCGGAAAAGAGCGCCCGTTGAAATGGACCGCATCTTGCGAGGAGGTTTACCAGGTGAAGCAAGCCTTACGAAGATCAGACGTGTTAACTCATTTTGACCCGAAGTTACCACTATTGTTAGCACATGACACCCCACCTTGTGGAGCTGGCAACATACTATCGCATATCTTACTGAATGGAGGAAAAGCCCATTGCAATATCATCAAGCTCAGTAATAGAGTCAGAACTATGCCCAAGTCAAAAAAGGGCAAAAATTGTCAAAAATTGAGTATCGTTTCAATTCTCCCATTTCCTTTACATCAGGAACTTCATGCTGTTGATCGCCATAGCCACTAACCTCCATTTTTGGCTTGCATACAAGGATACCATCAATGGTAGTGGCATGCTTGCAGAGATGGGCACTGGATCTGTGAGCCTACTCATATGAAATCAGATACCAACAGATGGAGAAGCACAGCAATGCAAAATGCCTAGTCAGGGCTGCCACTACCAAAGAATACAGACGCTCCCGACTGGGGCCTGAAAACTACGTAACTTTGCAGGAAGACAAGGTACCTGTCAGCGAGGCAGGTACTGAACGCTACCACTGGAACGATTCATTTTGAGCCAGGTGGTGGGCGAAGTATTGAGCAGGAGGGCCAGTCACAGTAACTGCTCAGAATTATGCCCTTACTTGTCTAGTTGGGACTTGTCTGTATCGGACAAGTATTTAATTTGGGGAATGAGAGTTGTCTTTAAAGAAGAAAAGGTGCTAGAACAAGTGCACCAAGGGCATCGTGGCATGTTGCAAATGAAAGAAACAGCCGGGCGCTAAATTTTGGTGGCTGAATGTGGACTCCCAGATTGTGGAGAAAGCGGTATCATGCGAATCCTGCGCATTAGTAAGGAAGGTGCTGCTGTTGTCATCTCTTCACCCATGGGAATGGTCTCAGAGTGGCAGCAGACTCACGTCAACTTCAAGGGTCCAGAAGAGGGACAGATGTTACTAGTAGTTGTGGATGACCACTCCAAGTGGCCTGAGTTGTCATGAAGTCAGTATCAGCAGAAGCAACGGTAGACTGACTGGATGAAATATTTGCCAAGTTTGGGAACCCTGAACGAGTTGAGAGTGACAAGAGTCCACAGAGTTTGTAGCAAAAATGTTTGGGGCGGGGCAGGGGGGGTACCTGGAATACCATAGAGTCAGACAGACGAGATCAGCTCGACATTACCCAGTGACAAAAAGCCAGATGGACAGGATTCACTGGGACAGTTAATCAACGAGTTTCTCAGCATGTACTGTATCATGCCACACACGACCTACGCTTGCCCGCATCCTTAATGTTCAACTGCCAGCTGAGAACAGCGTTTGACTGGCTCCAGCCAGAAGAGACTAGAGAGATGGTACAGTATAATCTTGAGGGACAGGTGGCCATAAGGGCAGGAACCTCAAAGTCAAGGATTTTCAAAAAAAGGACTGTTTAGGGAAAAGTGGATTCCAGTGATGGTGGTGGTCCAAACAGGACCACTGTTTGTATATGGTGCAGAGCAGGGATGAGCTGATCTGCAGGAGACATAGACCAGATGGAAGCTGTAGTGTCAACCAAGTTCTGTGTCCCCGAGGTAGGATTAGCTACATTCCGAGAGGAGACAGCAGCTGTGCCACAGGACGATGGCAGCTAATCACAGAGGGAAACATCTGCTGAACGGTGGAAGCTTTCAGAAGTATGGGAGACTATACCAGAAGGCTCCTTAGAGGAAAGGGTCTTCTGGAAACCACCATCCCCCGAGAGACTAATCATGTTGACGTAGACTGTGAAAGCAATGCTTGTGGTGGTGGTGGTGTTGGTCGTGGTGGGTGTTGACTCTGGCATGTATTTTCTATGTTTTTGTAACTATTCCACACTTTATACGTATGTTGGCTACAATGCCTGTATAATACTTACAATAGTTGTATGTATGTTCATCATGTGAATTTTTGAAATAAAGGGGGTGGGGTGTTATGTATGTAATTGGGGGCACTTGCTGCCCCATTAAGAAAGTGGGTCAGGAGCTCTGGGTCAGTCTAGGTCTGACTGTGTAGCTGTAAAGATGTGTAACAAATAGTTCCTGGTTCAAGTGCTACTGGTCGACCTCGTGATCTATTAACAATTTACAAATTGATGTAAATATAATATGAGTCACCAACATCTTTTCAAGGACTATTACAGATGGGCAATAAATGTTAGTGTTTCAGCAACGAACACAACCTATGAAACAAAACTGGCTTCTTGACCACACCTGTTTTTCATAGGTTTACCAATGCCAGTGTTTACTTCAGTTATCCAGCTCCTACGCTCTCAGAGCCGCTTTCCTCCAAGGCATTCTTTAAAACCTGCCTATCCAATCAAGCCTTTAGCCAACTACTCTAATTTCTCTATGTGGCTTGACGAAAAATATTGTTTGGCAGTCACCTTTATAAAAGGTCTTGGGATGTTATGCTATGTTAAAGGTGTGATATGAATGCAAGATGCTTTGGTGCTTTCTAAATTCTAGATTATAGCAAAATCCTAATGTTTATGCTAAGGGCGAAAACGGCCAGAAAATACATGAAGGCTGGGAACATTGAGGCACTACAGTAAGAAGTGAGACTCGAGTGCAATATATTTTATGCAGTTTCTGCCCATCAACTGGCCAACTAACAGGATGGTTAGTCGAGCAAGGAAGTCCACGTCATGGAGATGCCATGGCTAGGACATGAAGAATGGTCAGTGAAAAATGGATTGGGGCCAGAAATCAGGGTCCAAGGTATGGGGAACAGGGAGTCAGGCTCAGAGTGATCTTGATAAGTTAAAAGAGGCATGGGAGTGATCACCATCAGGAGTAGGAAGGCAAAACACTCCTTGAAGGACCAGGAAGAGGATCTTCTTAGCCCACAAGCAGTGTTATCTAAGGCCTTCTTGAGCCAGTCACTTCTGTTTCTTCCTCACTGACGGGTTTTGTGAGCCCTGAAAATTGGTGTGTAGGAACATGTTCTAAATAGATCAATGAAGCATCCTGCCTCATCATTCGTGCACAAAAAAACTTGTGCCACAAAAACGTAGGCAAATATTGTGGTAGGTTTACCACTTAACTTTTTTTAACCACCCCGCTTATTACAGGTGGAGTAGTGGCACAATATTATCAAGTTTTCACAAGTTCAAATTCAATGACAGCCTGCAATTTTAATTCAGTCCCACCTAAAACTCTAGTATCAATAAAAGTGACCACAATATTTTTGTCATAAAAATCTAACTCACCAAAGTCTAGGGGCACCGGTTATCTTAATCTGGCAGGAATGGTTCAAAAATAAAACCAACTACCTTCTTCGCATTGCAACTGGGAATGGGCAACAACTCACCTTACCAGCAATGTCATGTCATAAGAATGAACTTTAAAAAAATTTCCATTTTAGTATTTTAATAGAATGCAGATAAAACAAAAGCTGAAGGAAAAATGAATGTATATAGAACTTATGTTTCAGAAACAATATAATTTCATGCATTCCTGATCACTTTGAGCTGTTCATTTTGTATTTATAACACCCATATGAATTGCTGGAACAAGGTCATTGTTTAGTGCTTTCAACAAAAGCATGATATCTGTGGCTTTGCAGCACTTTAGTAGAACTGCACCAAATTATCAGCATGACTAAGTATTAGGAAGCAGCATAAGTTTAAACGAAAATACAGTTTGGGATTACATATATTCTGCAAATATAAACTTGGGAGCAGCCAGGTCAAAATCAGAGTCAGAAAGGGGGTTGGAAAACACAATGCAGAAGTTAGAATTTGGTAAAGGCTAATAGACTGAAACCTCAAAGCCAGGCTTTCCTCACAAATGGAGTGGTTCTCTCACAAAGATACTGAAAGGTAAAGATAGAAAGTGCTGGAGAAACTCAGCAGGTCTGACTGCACTTGTTGAGAGAGAAACAGAGGTAATGTTGAGACACCAATATGACTCAGCTTTAGAACTCTGAGTCATATTGGACCCGGAATATTAGATGTTGCTCTCTCCACAGATGCTGCTGACTTGCTGAGTTTTTATAACATTTTGCTTTGATTTCACTCCTCTCAAAGTTTGTTGAGTTAGATATGTGAAATTTTAAGTGAGCAGTTTAGATCTGGTAGCAGTATGCCTGTACTCTGAACTTGCTCAAGAGTCATGGCACCCTTTTGGATATGGTTTTTAGGACACCTTTGGGAGACGTCAAGTACCCTCCAAGATTGGTAAAAGTGAACATGGTTGTACGTAAAAAGTGAATAAATTCAGTGGAAACGTCAAAGCTGACCAAGAATTATCAAGACTCCTTGGAACTGTCAAAGCTGACAAAAAGATTTATTATTTTTAAAAATTTGTGGCATTCAAAGTTAAATCAGTGATTTCTAATTCACTCTGAGACAAAAGTTCAATGACTACCTTGACAGGAATTCTGTCGCAATACTGTTTGTACAACTTAACATTATCTGTATTTGATAGGCTGCTCCATGTGTTTCCATGTTTTGTTTTCATATCAGATTAGGTGATATAACTGACCATGGCAAGGTGGTACACACAACCAGTCAAGTGGAGGGAGCACAAAGGAAATGTAGTAACAGCATGATATGGTATACCTAAGGGCATATGGACGGTTCTATACAGTCAAGCACTTAAGTCCAAAAGGCCAGCGTTCATGCAGTGTAGGAACTTAAGGGGGAGGGATGGATTCAAGTTGTAATGGTTCATGAGGTACCAATGACATAATCAGGACAAGGAAAGAGGCTCTATTTGGACAGTACGACGTATGCACCAAGCTGAACAGCAGATCCTCAAGTCAGCCTGATGCCAATTAGCATGAAGGCACATAAGATTGGTGAAATAAATACATGGTTCAAAAGACAGCAGTGGGAGAAGTAGGTTTCAGTTCATGGGTCAATAGGTGACGCTGGAAAAGCATAGCAGGTCGGACAGCATCTGAGGAGCAGGAAAGTCAATGTTTTGGGCTGAGACCCTTCGTCAGGACTCGGAGGGGGAGGGGAGCCCAAAAATAAATATAGAGATGGGGGTGGGGCTGAGAGACGGGTAGGAGAGGTAGTGATAGATGGATGCAGGTAGGGGGTATTGTGACTGGTCCATGGAAAGGGTGAAGCGGATAGATGAGTAAGAAGATGGACAGATTAGGCTAGGTCAGGTCAGGGAGGTGAGGGGGAGGGACAGAGCTGGACATGGGTTAAGACAGAGGTGGGGGGAGGATTTTGAAGCTGGTGAAGTCAATGTTGGGCCATAAATTCCCAAGGCGAAATATCAAGTGTTGTTCCTCGAGTTTACGTTTGAGCTCACTCTGACAGTAGAGGAAGCTCCCCGAGTCTGTGATGTGGTCTCCCCTATAAGCAGGGACACCACATCAGGAGCAACAGGTGCAATAGGTCAGGTTGGATGAAGTGCAGGTGAACATCTGTCAGATCCGGAAGGATTGTTTAGGGCCTTGGGTGGAGGTGAGAGGGGAGGTGCAGGGGCATGAGTTGCACCTCTTGCAGTTGCAGGGAAAGGTACCAGATGTGGTGGAGAAATTAGTGGAGAGTGTAGAGGTGGATCCTCTGACATTTCTGCCACCTACAATCAGATACCACCAAACAGATATTTCCCTCTCCACCCCTTTCTGCAGGGACTGTTCATTCTGTGACTCCCTCGCCCTTTAAGCAAAACACAGCCACCTTGTAACAAAAAATCTGACCTCTCGATCACTTTATCTATGGTTAGGTTTACACATTTGGGGAATGTCCCAGCTTTGCACTCAGGTTTGGACTGCAGAAGTCCAGAACTTAGTGTTTAGTGTTTAAAGTGATCTTATCCTGGTTGTCATTAAGTAGATGTCCATTTCATGTTGGCTACTTCATAAAATTGACATTGAAAGGTCGCAGGAATATCTAGTAACTACTGGTATATTGAACCATCTTCCCCTCAGGTCAAATAAAATTAAGTTTCCTTTATTGTCACAACAGTTTGCATGCAAATGCCACTTTCAACATTTTAAAAACGTACCAAAGGGCTTCTATAAGACAGTAAAACAAGAGCAGAAGTAGGACACTCAGCCCATTGAATCTGTTCTACCAATTAATGAGATCACGGCTGATCTGATAATCCTCAACAACGCTTTCCTGCCTTTTCTCCATTACTGTAGGTACCCTTACTGATTAAAATTCTGTCTCTCAGCCTTGAATATACTTAACGGCCCAAACTCTACAGCCCTCTGTGATAAAGAATCCCACTAATTCGCTACCATCTGAGAACACTAATTCCTCATCATCTATCTTGAATTGGCGACTTCGTACACTGAGATTATACCCTCTAGACTAGACTCTCCCACAAGAGGAAACAACCTCTTCCGCATCTACCCTGTCAAGCCCTCTAAGAACCTTGTGTGTTTCAATAAAGTTTCCCCCTATCCTTCTAAATTCCAATGCATGCAGGCCCAACCTACTTAACCTCTCCTCATAAGATAGTTCCTCCATATGCAGGATCAGTCTAATGAATCTTCTCTGAATTCCCTTCAAAGCCATTGTATCTTTCCTTTGATAACGGGGCCCAAAATGGTTTACAGTATTCCAGCTGTGGTTTGGTTAGTGCCTCACATCATTTTAGCAAACCCTCTTTACTTTTCCACTCCCTTCCTTTTGAAGCAAGTGCAAACATCCCATTGCCTTCCTTATTTCCTACTAAAATGTGCATGCTAGGTTTTTTGTGATTCATGCAAAAGGACTCCCAAATCTCTGATCTGTAGCTTTCTGCAGTCTTTCTCAATTTAAATAATATTCGTCTCCTCGGTTCTTCCCATCAAAAAGTGCACATCCTCATTTTTCCAGATTATATATCATCTGCCAAGTTCTGCCCACTCACTTAACCCGAATGTCCCGGTGCAGACTCTTCATTCACCACCCATGGCTTCCCGACTGATTTTGCGTCATCCACAGCCTTGGCCCTAGTAATTCACCTTCCCCATCCAAGCTATTTATATATATTGTAAATAACTGCCATCCCCAATACTAATTCCTGTCATACCCCGTTAGTCACAGGTTGTCATCCTGAAAATGCCCCTTTATCCCAACTCAGTCATCTATTAGTTAGCCAATTCTCGACCCATGCTAATCCCTCCAAGACAAAGGGCTCTTAGCAAGATTCAGAAACACTGTCAGACACAAAAGGGGCATCAGCTTTTTCATGAACAGTCCTTGATATCCTCATGTACAAGTGCCTAATTGCTAACAGCATCCACAAGAACAGATCTAGGTATGATCTATAGATCTAACTTAAGTGTGGGAAAAATCCTCCCTCTCCTAGCCTTTTGAACAACTCACTTTCAATGAGAAATATCCAATACACAACCTTGACAAGTGCCCAGTTCAACTTTTGAGAGAATCAAAGCCCTTGTTTAAGTCCTGAATGTAATGTGGCTCCCACAGTACTGACTCCACTCCACCAAATGAGTCTGGATTGGGTAAAGTGCAACTGTGGCAGCCTGTTCAACTCCGAGTTGAGCTTCAGAGACAATAACCACTCAACAAAACACTATTTTATCAATGCAGCATCAACTTCCTTGGTTCCTACCGTTGTCTCTTCATCTTCCTACATGGCTTCATCATTTCCAGATTCGACCATTTCAACACTTCCTCTGATAGCCTGTGACTCTCCATAAAACACAAATTTGCCAAAGTCTGCTGTGTTCATTCCATTCAATGTTAAGACCCATCCCAGTCATCAGTGATCTTCATTAAATTCCTGGCTCCCCCAATTTTCACATTTAAAAATCCTCATCCTGTTTTTAGACTTCTTCATAAACTTTCATTAATCTAAGTAAGCATCTTACTTCAGCTCAGATCTTCCCAAAACTTCTGTTATCAACTTCAGCAGTAGCGAACAGAACACGGGGTTATCGAGTACATGAAACAGAATTCAAAAAACCATAGGCTATGAAACTGTGTATTTACATGATTCACCACACCTGGAGCTGTGTGCGCACTCCCTGCTGCAACATTGCCGTAAAGAGAAATACTAGTTGATCCTCAGGTATAGGTATATTACTACACATAGGCTCATCTACATTACACTTCAAATTTGGCAGTTATGATGGTCAAATGACTGCAAAAAGCTATTTTCATGAATATATTCATACAGCATTCTTAAGTAGGTTATCTCATTTCTATTTACTAGGAATTTCCACACTATATGCATGCCAGTTCCATAATATACACAAAATGATCCTTACCCTCTCTGGAGCTGGAATCACTGCATTGCTTCAACTTGCATGTTTCAAGTGTGTCTTTGTTATTAACCTTACTGTATAGGCTGTTTTCCTACAAACAGAAAAGGTGCAGCTGAACATAATCTTGGGAACTAAGCAGAATCAGCTAATGACAAGGATGATGATTTGTTAGCTGAAGTGCAAGAAAAAAAGTGGGTAGATAAAACACACCAGTTTGAAACATTCACATCCCAATGCAAAATTGCAATAAATAAGACTGCACTTTTCTATTCTTCCAATAGATTAGTCACATTTTGCCAACATTAGTTGATCTATCATGACATTATCAATGAACAAGTTCTATTCCTTCCGCCCGCCCGGCAAAGTTACAGGTCTCTCTTCCTACAAATCGTTTTGAAAATTTAACACAAGTACCTCTGACATGGTATCAGCTGTAGCTCAGTAGTAACCCTCAAGAAATTGTAGGTTCAAGTTGCACTCTGAGGACTTGAGGACAACAGCTCTGAGTGACTGCTGCACTTCAAGATGCCATGTTTTGGAAGAGACCATAAATCTCTCAGGTGGATGCAAGAGTCTCATGGTACTATTTCAAGCAGGGAACTCTTCCTGCTATCCTGGCTGATAGTCATCACTCAACCAGTATCCAAAAACATACTGTTACTATCATTATCTCAGTGTCATTTGTGGGAGCTTACTGTGCTCAAATTGGTTCTCATTTCCTACATCAGTGCCTACAGTTCAAATATATTTTATTGGCTGTGAAGCACTTTAGGATATCCTGAGATTGTGAAAGAGCACTTTGAGATATTCTGAGATTGTGAAAAAGTCAAATAACGCAAGGCTTAGCTTCTTTTAATCTCTTTAGTGTCCAAGTTTTACCCAGTCTGGATTCTATTTCTGTATATGTCGTAAGGTCTCCCTTGTTGCCCTTGCTTTATCTTTCCTTCAACCTTATGCAAGCCTTGATCACCTGTTCATTCCCCCTTTTTTTTAATGTCTTCTATTCTGTCTGCATACCATTCATACACATCTCACGCTCTTGTTCCATATATTTCTCTAACTGTTTTACTTCTAATTTTTAGAACTTAGGTGGACTCAGAGGTGAAGCAAGAGAACACGTTTGTAATTTGGCTGAATGGGACTTGGATATTAATTCTTGGAGGAAGCTTGGCTAAGATTAGTCTCTTCCCTAGGTGCTTAACTAGAAAAAGGGAACGCCTGATCCAAGGCAAACAACCTGCAGCTCTCTTCATCTGTCCTATTTATCAATGGCATACCCGAGCACATGTTCTTTGCTGACCTAAACAGAGATCAGCAGCAATAAGAGGTGAGCATTTCCAAGGTCAGGTAGCGTGTTGTCATCATTTTGCACTCACCACAGCAGCCAATCTAAGGTACCCAAGCATTAGGAAGACTTGCTTATAAGTCAATGTGTACTGGGGAAGGAAAGTGGAAACCAGCCACCACTGTTCATGCTCACTGTCACTAGGGTGCTTCCCTATTTGGACCACCCAGGAATTAGAAAGAAGAAAGAGATTCAAGACATAGCAGATACAAATCACAGAACAATCGTTATGTCTCAAGGCAGACAAAAAATGGACTGACTCAATTATTTTCACAGCAAATTAGAAGAAAACAAAAATTAAATAAAGTCTTTTAAAAAATGAAATCCAGACTCACTGCAACACTATCCCTAACCACTAAAGGGCAGAAAACATGTTGTAACAACCTGAACGGTTTGTCATGGTTGCAGACATTCCAACATCATCCTGTCTCGCTTGTACTTGATCCAAATACTGTGATATTCCCCAACATCACTGACATTTCCTCATCTATACCAAGAATGAGGGGGTTTTCAATCAATACAGGGCCTGTCACAGATTCTGACATCCAAAAGGTATATCACAATCAATTATGTGAAGTGAACTGATGTATAGCCATTCTTATGTTGTAGGAAACCAGACAGCAGGTTTTCCCAAAGCAAGCTCGACAAAAAGTGACATCAACCACCAAATAATCAGTTCTTACAATTCTAGTTGAGGAATAAATATGGGCCAGGACTCAGAGTGCACTCTGCTGGTTGTCTTTACATAGTGCAACTTACATCCACCCAACAGGCTAATGGGATCTTGTTTGTAAATCTGATCTAAAAGTGCTCTTTCAATTGTACAAGGGAATATCAACCTAAGTTGTACGCTTAAATTCTTGTTGCGTGATTTGTGCACATAAAGAGAAGTAAAGGGCCAGCTCTTCAACATCTAATTTCTGGTCATTCCTTCACTTGAACTTAAAAATACCTGATTGACGCTACTACACAGTACAAGTTTGCAGTTTACCTGTCCACAACCGTGTTCTGAACTGCAGGTACAGATTATCGACCTCTCGACTCTCTTGCGTTTGAAGGCACAAACACGTGCACAGGTCATCATACTTTCAAAATACCAATACACTGGACCTTTCTCATCAGCCTGGAGAAAGGATTAGAATAACAAAAAAGGCAGAAAGTTTACCCACACAACAGCGAAACAAATTTTCTCACCTATTAATATTTGAGCATTTCAAGGCTTTAAAATAAAATGCAAATCCCTGAATGACTGGAAGATGATCTATATGCCAGATATATTCAAAGTAGAATTACAAAATGAAATTCAAGTGTTTGTTATTCAACATATTCCTAGAATAATTTTACAATTTTTATCATTGAACAGAAATTCTGTTTTGGCCTTCAAGAGAATAAATAACAAGTTAGGAGAGATTGCTTCAACAATGAAGAGCTCTCAGAGCTAAATGGAGCCTCTGCAAAGCATCTCACTCACCAAACAAAATACAGTGTTTACAGAGAGAACCCACTGAATCCTCTAATTAGGTAGCCAACACAGTCTGTAGGTTAAATGAATTGTGTGTGCACGCGCGCGAGAGAAAGAGAGAGAGTGCGCGCACGCGCGCATGGGCAGGTGGAAGTTTCAGTACAGATCCTGTGAAAAGGTTTGCTCTGAAAATAAGAAAGCTTTAATTCGTGAAATATTTCATTATGGGTATGCAATTGGTTCCAAATAGAACCCAGAGGCTTGCTGTATAGGTCTGTCATCAGCTCAGGAGGAGGTGACCAATAGGGTCAAATAGAGAACCATTTTGCATCATCTTTTATAATTGTAGTCAGTCAACATAATAGCTATATTTTTAGATGATACAAAGATAATTAATGCAGTAGATAAGAAAGGTGAAATGATAACATTTAAAAGGGAATGCTAGTGTCATTGAGAATTGGACCGACAAA
Source organism: Ginglymostoma cirratum (assembly GCA_024137785.1). Lineage (NCBI taxonomy): Eukaryota > Metazoa > Chordata > Chondrichthyes > Orectolobiformes > Ginglymostomatidae > Ginglymostoma > Ginglymostoma cirratum. The sequence continues at coordinate 8,351,520 of JAHRHZ010000133.1, forward strand.
GCGGCAGGTAAAACTAAATGTAGAGAAGCACTAAAAACAAACTGCAACATTTTATTGTTAAAAAGAAAAGTTGTGCAACTTCACTGGAGAAAGAAATCCTAGAAAACTAGTCAGCTTTTTAAAATTCATTTTGTGTTAGCTGTGGATACAATTTGGAAATGGATACAGTTGTTACGATTAGCTGTATCAAATGATAGCCATTTCTCAATAACTACACAATCAACCAGGACTGAAGGTGTGACTCCAACATGTGATTGCAGCTCCATCCCAACTGAGAGAATATTCCTCTCTTCACATTTAAATGAACCACCATGCTTTGTTCAGTTTGCAGTGGAATATTGTGTAAATTAAATCTTTCCCAAATCTGTTTCTATCCTCAAACAATCCAATGGATTAGAAAAAGTTAAGACAACAAAAACAAAACTCTGCCTAGCAAAAGGAAAGGGCATCAGCCTTCTGAATTGCACTCCATCTACCTTCAGGCAACTAGATAATAATGACTATCCAGGGGGCCAAGAGGTCTACCTCTGGGTTGCTCCAGTTTCTGAAAAGTCTCTGAACTAAGACCATAAGAAATATGAACAATAGCTGGCCATTCATCATTCAATGAGATCACAGGTGATATAATTATCCACTTTCCTATCTTAATCCCATAATCCTAAATTCCCTTACTGAATAGAAATCTGTCTAGCTCAGTCTTGAATACACTTAACAAACCAACTTCTACAGCCCTCTGCAAAGAATTTCACAAATCACCACCCTTACATAATAAATTCCTCATCATCTCGCCCTTAAATCAGTGATCCAACATTATCGACTATACCCTCTGGTCTCAGACCAGCCCACAAGAGAGGTCAACCTTTCCGTATCTAACCTGACCAGTCCCCTAAGAATCTTGCATGTTTAAATGAAATTTCCTCTCATTTTTCTAAATTCCAATGAGTATAAGCCAAACCTATTCAATCTCTCCCCAGAAGAGAGTCCTGCAATACACAGTTTCAGCCTAGTGAACTTCTCTGGTCTGCCTCCAATGCCAATGCATTTTTTTTTTTTAAAGGAAAGGAGCACAAAACTGTTCACGTTATTTCAGCCTTGTACAGTTTTAGTGAAAACACCCTCCCTTCCCCATTTTTATACTCCCCCTACTTTCACAATTTGAAATAAAGGCCAATGTTTCATTTGAATTCCCCATTATCCTCTGAACAAGGCAGATAGCTACTGAGATTTTTATGCACAAGGACTCCCAAATTCCTGTTCTGTAGGATCTGCAGTCTCTCCCAATTTAGACAATATTGATTTCTTCTGTTTTGCCAGCCAAAGTGCCATCCTCATATTTTCTCACATTGTATTCCATCTGCAAATTTCTGCCCACTGGCTTAAGCTGTCTATCCCACTGCAGATTCCTTGTGTCATTCTCACCATTTGCCTTCCCACCTAATGTTGTCATCCACAAAACTTGGCTTTAGAACACTGTCCTCATCAAAGGCATGTATTGTAAATAATTGCAGTCTGACCACAGATTCCTGTATGTATCCGTTGGCTACAGGTTGCCATTCTGAGAACACCCCAACTCCTACTGCCCTAACTCCCAAATGCATTTCTGAAGAAGGATCCAGATTCAAAACGTCAGCTTTCCTGCTCCTCTGATGCTGCCTGGCCTGCTGTGTTCATCCAGCTCCATACCTTGTTATCTCCATCTTCTATTAGTTAGCCAATCCTCTTTCCATGTTAATATACTACCTCCAACAGCATGGGCTCTTACTGAAGTGCAGCACCTTATTAAATGCATTCTGAAACTCACAATATCCATTGCTTCTCCAATATCTAGCTTGCTCATTACTTCCTTAAAGAATCTGAATAAATTTGTCAAGAATGATTTCTCTTTATGAAGGCTGCTGACTCTGCTCGCTCATATTTTGTATTTCTAAAAACTGTATTATATTCTTTATAATAGAATCTAACACTTTCCCCAATCATAGACATTATGTTAACTGGCCTAGTCACCTGCTTTTGTCTGCTTTTCTTTTCAAATTAAGGTATTACATTGGCAGCTTTCCAATCCTCTGGGACTTCTCCAGAATCTAAGGATCTTTGGAGAATTATGACCATTGCATCCACTGCCTCTGTAGCTACATCTTTTAATATCCTAGGGCAAATCAAATCAGGTCCAAACAACTTATCAGTCATTAACCCCATTAGTTTCCCTTGCACTTTTTCCTCTTGTGATAGCTGCATTTATTCCTTCTTCTCCTTTTTCCCCATGGTTATTTAGTAATTTAGAAATTCTACAGGGTGGTTATTTGTCACTGTTACTGGCCACACATTTATATTATTCACATTGAGAACTGAACTGGCCCAGTATACACAAATAATAGTGAAAATTAAATCACATGCCTTGGTAGTGTTTCCTATCCACAAAAGGGACTTGCAAGAATTCCAGCTACCCCATTGCTGATAAAAGCACAAAATGAACGAATGCTGAAATTTTTAAGAACTCAACAACCTGAATGTAGACTTCTGGAAGACCTTACATGATTTTCAGCTGCTCACCTCAGAGGGCTTCGGTGAACTAGCAGGAGTCGACAACACCGAACTAACACTGGCTTTAGTAGAGTCATGTCCCTTTGGACTTAGTGGAGACGGTGGCTGGGATGACGGGGGGCATTTGCTGCTATGATAGGATTCCAGATGAGGGGCAGTGTAGACTGGCTCAGGATCTACCTCACCCTCCTGCCGAATCCACAGAGGATATGGTCGCATAGGTTGCTCTGGTTCAGGAATTGCTGCAGGGAAAAGAAACAAAACAAAAACTGAAGACAGTATTTCACCTATACCACCTCAATGGTTGAAGTATTGACACTGATTTTGATGCTACAGGAATTACATTCAGTCTGATGCAAATTACTTCTGCAATACACCAGTGGACTGACATCACACCAATAATTACATAGAATACAATAGATCCTATGGTCATAGTCTGCTATTTTATGCTGGTTTTGATTCCTCTGTTGTACCAATCCCATACCCCAGAACATTCTTGGAATTATGCATTAAAAAAAAACAAGAAGTTCTATATCTTTTAAGTATAATATATACAGCTTTCTGATGGTCATTGTTAATGCTATTTTCCTTCCTTTTGTGAAGGCAAACCTAGTACATAGTTCAAAGACTTTACCACCTTGAAAAGCTGATTTAGCATCTTATGACTATGCAAAAAGCTCAATACTGAAATAATTATTTAACGATTATCTTATCACATAGTTGAAATCAAAAATAGCTATTATTTATAATGTACAAAACAGTGCTATGAAGAACATTCATTTTGCCCATCAGCAGTTAACTAATAAGTTTAATGGGTATTTATAAAACGTGAGCCAGGATACCACTCAACATATTTAATGGGAGGAAAATGTAGAAAGGAAGAATATTCATAACAATGCCGGTCTCTCCAGGGCATGGAGACATTCTCAGTGCACTGGAGGAACTCTGGGCTCTTCCTCCAATAATGTCAAGAAATCTTTAATGTTCACCTTCACCATTAGAAGAGGAAAGATGAGACATTAGTTTAACATCTCAAAAGACAGCACTTCCATCAATGCAGCATTTTCAGTACTTCAGTGAAGTGACAAACTAGATCAGCAGCATATAGTAGCCACCACAGCCCCACAGGACCATAGCGCTAGACTGTCATTAGAAACAGATGACTGGTGGTGAGTATAACCCAAGAGTCACTATGCCCTCATGTGAGGGTTTAGGTTGAGAAGGCAGGACTTTCATGCTGCCCTCTGCCAGTACAGGAATTTAACCTAACAGCCAAATCTGGACTAAGGGTTAAATCTGGCCAAGAAGCTCCTTCAACAGATCGTATTCCCTTTGTTCTTCACACACTTGTGCACAATGTAGACGGCCAGCCTCATTCAGCACATTTCTAAGACCTCCTGCTCCATGAAGTATGTTAATTTAGGAATTTTTCACTAATCAGCAAGTAGTTTTTAAAATAGTCTTAACTTCTACAGAATTATTAAACTGCATCCTAATCACTAGGAGACAGTAAGGAATGCAGAGTCAATAAACATGGAGCTGGATTAACACAGGTCGAACAGCATCAGAGGAGCAGGAAAAGTCAATGTTTCAAAAGGGCTTTGATACAAAACATTGATTTTCCTGCTCCTCTGATGCGGTCTGGCCTGCTGTTTATCCAGCTCCATGTTTACTGCATCCTAATCACTACAGCAAACACTAACCATATTCAGCCACTTTTTTCTTTTTCCTCTTTCTGGTTCTTGGTTTCCACTCATCATCATCTGCTAGTGCATCGTAGAATATTAGATCTTCCCGCAGTGCCTTGCTGAGTTGCCTCCTGCGTCTCCCAAAAGTCTTCAGCACCAACATTTCACGTTTTGGACACTTACAGTTGAACATGCACTCTGGCTTGCGACAATGTGTGGGAGGCTCTTTCATCTGTGACAGGCTAGAACAGATACAGCCCAAGCGGCAGAACTCATTCTTACATATTGGTGCCCGTTTAGGTATCACTCGATGTTTTCTTGATTGAAGCTTTCCCTAAGAGACGGTGAGAGAAATATGCATTTTTACATTGGATTGGGTTAGTCATACATCTTACACTGCTCACCTTAACTTAAGTAGTATAAAATCCAAAGTAAAATAAATGTTACCAAACTCCCCACAGACAGGAAAGCAATCTGCTTAAGAGTTTCATGTTTTGTCTGCCTTGAGATATTGGCTCAGCCGAAGAAAATACCAGTGCTGTCTCCTGCAACACTGCTTCTTGTGCTAGGCCCACAATCCCAAAACCCTTCAACCAGTCTGCACAAGTCCCTGACTGGCTTTAAGTGGCATCCACTTTCTACAATGTTCACCTTAAGAGTTGGTTGGTCAGTGGAGAAAAAAAAAGTCAACAGCAGTGGTACTTGTAATATAACAGACTGGCTTGTGCAAATGTAACTTGGAAGATTATTAATTGGAAGGCATAAAGTGACCAGAAAGCAGAAAACCACAAGAAATTGGGTCTGGATTTTCACCTTTGAAGTGTGTAGTGAGAGTCAGGAAATACCCAGCTTTGCACACCTGCTTCAGAAGGAAGTAGCTCCAGAGTAGCTTTTTATTGCCTGGGCAAGGGGAGGCAAACAGCAGGCTCACCAGCTAATCTGGGAAAGAGGTTGGAGACAGTTACAGGGCCTGTTGAATATTGGAATGCATTGTTTAAAAGGCTTGCTTCAGAGCTATGGAACTCTAGGCCTCACATATTCCCCATGCCTCATCCATGCCAGCTGATGCCTGCCCCAACAACCTCCATGCCCCTCCATCTCTTCCTTCATTGTCCCTCATATATTGCTATGGAACATCCATGTCTACTAACCCACAATACACTGTATCATAGTAATGAACCCTATACTGACAACAGGATATGTAAAAATAAGGCTTTAGAAAAATCAAAATTTTGATTTTCATTAAAATAACTCCTTTTATTACATGCCAGTAAAATGGTCAATCATCCAGACAGTCTCAAGTATCAATGCAAAAACTACAAGTGCTTCAAACCTCTATCTTGAATACATAAACAGAGCAATTGACAGAAGAGAAACAGTTTAACTTGGGTTCGTCTTTTTCAACAGACTAATGGATTTTGGACTCTGAGCTAATGCATAATGAATCTTGGTGAAGAGCCCAGACATCCAGTAGACTAAGTGGACATAGGGGCATGAGGGACATCTTTTGAATGTACTTTTCAAAAGATTCTCTCAAATAGACCTTGGTTCATGACAATTCCAAAATGGCATCAACCATGAAAAGTTGGCCCAACTCCAAGACAATTGACGAGAATAAGGACACACCCATCCCCACAATGCAGCAACACAGGCTGGCAGGAAAGCAACTTGCTATGTGGCCCAAATCAGCCCGCACACAAAAGGCCCTTTTGAAAGTCGGAAACCCTGAGAATGGAAATCCATGAATCCTGGAATTCGGACATGCCACCCATCTTAAGAGAGTTCCCAGGCTATTCAAAATCAGCAAAAAAAAATAAAAAAAAAAAAAAAAACGAGATCTAGATGTTGAGACAGCTAAAAAATTAAAATGTCCCTCTTGATGATGCCTTCAGGAGGAATTGGAGTCTAAAGGAATTACTGAACCTAATAAGGCCGCAAAACTTGCAAGTACATACTCGCACGTATCCTGTGGGAAACAGTAACCTTTCAAAGGCCACATAATATCACCTTGCTCAGAAGTCTATTCTTTGGTATGTTCAGGTTGAGCTACTGTGAAAATAAGTACAGTCCATAACTAACAATCTATAATTAAGATACGATAAAGCATAGCAGAGGGCAGCTTGCTTCAACAAAACTACACTTGTAATTTATTAGCACTTGAAAGCGTATTAAGATATTATGTTTTTGTTCCAAATGCACTTAACTTTAATCAACAACACTTATTACGGGTACACTGCAGTTTCTAATTAAAAATGGAAGGTCAATCTCAGCAAGCTTTGAATTCTTTTAGTCCCTTGTCAACACATTTCACTAGTTTCTTTAATATAAATTGGAACTGGTACCTGTGCAGTGAGTAGAGTTAGGAGAGATGCCTCTGCTCGTTCTTCTGTAATATAAGTCCGTGACTTCCCATCCCAAAGGGCACTATTCTCCAGATCCATTAACTTCTTCTGCTTTTTGGACAGTCCCGGAGGTCTCATGCGCGCAGAACATGTTTTAGTAGATGGGCTGGCTGTTTTTGGTGTTGATTTTGTACTGCTTGAAGATTTCTGCTCTTTGCTGGCTGCGTTAGATCGCATTACTTTTCCATTCTGTTCGCAAGCTTTGGAAACTGAGCCAACTGAAATGGGCTGTGAGGAAACCATAGCTTGACTACTTGAGCGAGACTGTCCAGGGGCGGCTTCAGATGTCCGGTGTTTTAATACACTATCCAATGTTCGGACGTAACTGGAGCTTTTGGTGGGCATCTGATAAACAACTTTTGATACTTTGTTTATGCACAGATCAGCTCGTTGTTTGATGATTTTCTCTTCATTTTCCAGGTATTCATCCAGTTTATCACTTAAGAAGGCAGAACGATTTTTCACGGTGTTTTCCAAACTGGAAGCTGGAACAAACACCAAAAAACATAAAGGATCAGTTCAGTTATTACTGTTTGAGTCCAAAGAAATCTTCATTGAAGGAAGCAGCATAGTTCCCCCTCCTCCCCACAAGCCTAATGGTAGGTATGCAATTCTTTAATATACCTCCTGCCACACACTGAACCAAGCTGCTTTGGGAAAGCTAGCTTTGAACTTGCATGGCAAAATTTAAATGAATTAAAAAAACAATAGGCAGCCTAACTTGCTACCATGTATCTGCAGGCACTCTGCTTAAGAGATGTACTCACACGATCTGCTAAAAGAAAAAGACCAGATTAAACACTGCATTTCTTCCTTGATATCAAATCCAACTGTTATGTCCATATATTGAAATACATTTTCCACCTGACTGAAGGTTTGAGACCCCCCCCCCCTCTTATATTGCACATCAGTCTGATGGAATCACTAGGTCCCAAAGAACATCAGACAACTCACTGCGGAAGTGTAACAGGTGGCTGGGTCAACTACTGCAATGACCAATAGCTAAGTAAGGATAAAGGCATCTAGGTTGACAGGCTGCAGAAGAGAAAAAACATAAATGCAGGCTATCAGGCATGGGAGAAATTTAGCAAATTCAGGATGCGATGGGAATTGGGGTCAGGTAATACTGTGGCCAGCAGCAGCAGCTTCTGTTCTTTGAAGTGGGGTTAGAAGAATCGCTTTGGGGGTGGCTTTCAATTTTGTTGTCTGGGTGTAAAATGTGCTTCAAACAAATTGTTTACTCCTCACAAATTTGCATTGATTTTTTATTTACTAATTGAATTACAATTGAATTACTAATTACAAGTGAAAAGAAAAATCACGTGGCTTCTATGCGAGATGTGTAATCAGTCCAATTAGTTGTCACTTGAAAGTTAGCCCCATGAACTTTTTCAGTCTCAAGAACGCTCTAATTTAAGAACTTACTTGTTTCTGTCTGTTTGGAAACAGATGTCCCAGATTGCTGTGCAAGTTTTTGTTTCCAACCCTTCAACTTTGTAAAATCATTTGTTTTTCCTGTTCTGGAAACAAATGGAATTTCTTCTTCTGCTGAATGTTCATTAAGAGAAACACATGTTAAAAGGAGACCACAGCAACTGTAACTGTACAAAAAAAAGTCGCACCTAAAATTAGTGGCTACTGTTGATGTACAAATTTGACTTCGGAATACAGAGAAAATTAACAAGGCCTCATTCCCGATCATGTTTCTGTTTACTTTAAGAATCCAGATTTATAGTTACTTTTTTTTTTTCAGACTATCTTCCCAAGAAACACATTCTGCTTACGAAAGCGGAAAGGGAAGAATAATTTATTTTGGTGCACCTTTTCTTTTAAGAAAAAGAAGTGATCTGAACAGGGTAAAGATATGAAACGTTAATCTAAGGCTGAGTCAACTCTCAAACATTGAGTTCGAGCACAGCTCGGAAGGACTGAGGGTGAACAGCTATTCCGTGAATTGCTGAACTAAGTGGCTCTTCCTATTTCATATTGTCCTTCTGTTCCAATTTATCCATTTTTGATAAACTTACATCGTATACTGTTGCCACCTGTAGGGCACTTAAAGTCTTGATGTAACACATTTAAGAAAGCACAGCTTTTATTACATCTCGTACTGCACTATCGAATGGCATGCCCAAAACTGAGGGGTAGGGAAGGGTGCCAAAGATAAATTGTTAGGCAAAAGAAGGACTTAACCAGAACGAAAGAGGGAATTATAATGTTTTATCTCTACTATGAAATATATTACACAAGTTATGGTCAGATTTACATATATCAGCACAGGTGAGCAGGCCTTAAATATCTAAGTGTATGACTCAAATAGCTAACATGAGCCTCACCCCTTAACTGCAGCCCTCCAAATTTTACGGCCTCAGTTTGATACGTCCTCACAACATGTAAATGAAAGACAAGATGTGTTGGCAGCAGGATTATGTTAAGTTATCGGAAAAGTCAATACTAGTATAGCTACTTTCCAATTTAGTTGTAGTGCTTTCATTGAAAAAAAAGCTCTGGTTTAAATGGAGATATTACCAAATTTCGTTCCATATTCTCACAAGCACTATTGTTTGCTTTGTCATAAAACTCTGAAATTCACTCAGTTATTAAGCACTTAAGCCAATATTGAAAAGGCATTTAGCATTCTAATCTCCAATGTCAATTCAAAAAAATGCTCTGGTCTACTAATCAATGTTTTAACATTTAAATTAAGAGTTTGAATTCAGTCTTGTCTCTGAATTTTAAATTAAAATCTTCAGAAAAAAATATTTCAAATCTTCACAGTCATTGATAAAAACAAAGTTGAGACCAATCCCAATGACAAAGTTAATACTGATATGGAACAGAATACAGGCCCAATAAATGAAATCAAACATTTTTATTTAATACAGGACAGGTCATGCTTCACTAAACTGGCTGTTTGCTCACCTGGAGAACTCTGGTCAGTTTGTCTGGAGGGTGAGCATTCTAAAGCATCTCTCCAATCAGGTTTAGTGAATCCTGCTGATGGACGCAGTAGTACAACTCCCAAGTGTTTCAAGTTCAGGCTGACCTTTGACATCAGGGAACTCGGCTTAACACCAGCTATGGTGGGAAAAACGTTCATTTAAACCAGACGTAAAGCCTTACAAAAGCAAACAAAATCTGTGTTTCTTTTAACAGAATTTAAAGCTGTAACATAAAAATGACCACATTTTTAAAAAAAAACTAAAAAATCATACTGGAAATCAAGCAAACTAGATATCTCAAATCACTTTTTACCATCTACTTCACGATGTTTCACTGATCATCAGATTGGCTCAAACTTTCATGCATTGTCACACATGTCACAGTCACCTGCTTTAAGTGATGGATGCATTATAACTCTGGAGTCTAAATGTGTTAAGTCCTCAATTAGCTTCTCTTCCAGTCTTTCAATTTTCTCCTCATCACTTTCCTGGGGAACTGCTAGAATGGAAAGTAATATGACATTTTCAAAAAGCATGGTGAATACAGAGAGGAAAGAGAATCAGAAAATAGACTGGACTCAAATCCCAATTTGACTTACACACTAAAATCAAATCAATCAACCCACACACTCCCAAACAGGGTACTCAACAAAACTTGATCCAAGAAGGAATCTTCCATACTCCAAAGTAACATGCAAAATTTGACTCTAAACTGGAATATCAACATCCTACTAAATAACACATTTGAAAAGTAAGCTATTTGAACAATTGGTTTGAAAAGAGACTGAAGATTATAGGGATGGATATAGGAAAGATGGATAAATGGGCACAAAATGACAGCATGGGATAGGAAAGGCCATTTAGTTCAGCAGTCAGATTCCTTCTCAGGATTGCATAATCAGTCTTTACCCAGTCATGAATATTCCGTGAAAATGTATTGTGAACGTCTGTTGAACTTCTTCTGTGTTATACTGGTAAATGCAACTGGTCAGTAAAATACATACCTAACTTTGGATTCTGCATGAAACATTTGAAAAGTAAGCTATTTGAACAATTGGTTTGAAAAGAGACTGAAGATTATGGGGACAAATATGTAGTTATATAATTAAATGCGTGACTTTAACCTTGAAAAGGTTTTATAATTAAGCCAAATTGGTCTGATGTTTCATGCAGAATCCAAAGTTAGGTATGTATTTTACTGACCAGTCGCATTTACCAGTATAACACAGAAGAAGTTCAACAGACGTTCACAATACATTTTCACAGAATATTCATGACTGGGTAAAGACTGATTATGCAATCCTGAGAAGGAATCTGACTGCTGAACTAAATGGCCTTTCCTATCCCATGCTGTCATTTTGTGCCCACTTATCCATCTTTCCGAGGAATGAATTACATCTTATACTACTGCCACATTTACGGCACCGAAAGCCTTTATTAATTGTCTATTAAAAAAGTCTTCACAACATCTCAAATTCTGTTGCACACAGTCTCCTAGAACATTAAAACAAAAGCAGAAATTGCTGGATAAATTCAGATAAAGCAGAGTCAACACTTCTCCAGCAAATTTGGTTTTTGTTTCAGATTTCCAGCATCTGCAGTTGTTGGTTTTATTTTAGTGTTTAACTCATTGTCACACCTCCTCCAGATATGCCTATCTTGAAGAAAGTCAGAAGCCACACATAACAGGTTAGGGTCCAACAGGTTTATTTGAAATCACAAGCTTTCGGAGTGTAGCCCCTTTGATGGGTGAAGTGAAACCTTCACTAGTGTCATGTGACTTCTGACTTTGTCCATCCCAGTCCAACACCAGCACCTCCACATCATCCCTTGAAGAAGTTCTGCTCCTCTCGCCAACACAATTTCTGTTCTAATCTTTCTTCCTGTCTACCACCATTACTTTCATTGTCACTTGTAACGTTAGCCAAACCATTCTCACCCACTTCTGGTCTCCATTGCCAGTGTTTCTCCTTCCCTGGCATATCATTATCCATCTCTGTTTACCTAACTGTTGTTCTCTTTCTCTGGCTCCATCTTCACTGTCATGTACTCCTTTACATCCAAAGCATAGTTTTAGCTTATATACCACCTTTTTCCTAGGTGCTACTAGTTTAAATGAAGGGCCCCAACACCTGAAACTTTGACTTTGCTTTCTCTCCACAGATGCTGCCAGACCTGCTGAGTTGTTAATTTTTTTTTGTTCTCTCCCAGTGCATTGCTTTGGGTCAGTTAGTTGGAAACTTGCCGTTTAAATTTCCTCATTTCTATTATTGAGTTTAGAAACTGTCACATCGTTCTCATCTAAAGCAAAAGCAAGTTTCTGGTAAAATAGAACTTGGCTAAATACCTGAGAAACTTCTCAAACTCCAAATCAGATTAATTTGGCTACTAGCATCATAGCTCAGCAAACATAATAAAAGAGAATTTTTATGATTAATACCTGTCTGATGGATGGCACCACTTGAGTTCTCTGGTACTTGCTCAACCAGGTGGGACTGAAGGGCATCCTGTACAAATATTGATCAATATTTTTAAATGATATCATAACAAACAATTCAGAATTAAATACAAACATATGACATTTTAAACAAGACTAAAAAAGTTAAGAAATTCAAAAATGTGGCTTGGTTGCAAAATAAAGAGCTGTAATTGAACCACTCCCTACACAAGCCTAATCCAACAGTTTTGTTTGAGCTCTGAAAGTCCATGTCTGAAGCAAATGCCCCACTGTCAAGTTCCCTCGCTTCCTCCTACTAAATCATCACTTAGTTGCCAATGCTCATTCAACCTACCTCCTATCCAAATTGGCATTACTATTATAGCAGTCCAAATTCTGAGAAACAAAGTGAAAAAGACAAAGACAAACTTATTTTGTTTAAAAAAAAAACTTGCATTTATATAGGTTCTTTCACAATCTCAGGAAGTCAAAAAGTGCTTTACATCTGTAGTACTTCTGAAGCATAATCACTGCTGCAATATCAGAAACATAACATCCAATTTGTACACAGCAAGTTCCAACAAAAATAAATTACAAGTGACCAGTTAAGATTTTTTGAAAGTGGTTGAATTATAAACACTAGCCCCAAAAAATGAAAAAAATCAAGGAGAACCTGATCTTCTAACGGAATCTTTTCACCTCAGAAGTCAGATGGGACCTCCACAATACCACTCAAAACCTGAAGGAATAGGACTCCATGTAAATCTTTAAGGATCTTCAGTAATGTTTAACATTTACCTTTCTTAATTAAAAATTCACCTCCACATGAACAAACAAGCCCCAACTGTTTTCTGGTGCTGCTTAGTGTGTATGTAGTGTACTGGTACTGCAACTTCACACACTTATTGATTTAAATACTGAAACTTTTACTGCAAGGTTGATGTAGTAAACTTTGGCAGAAGCAGGGTAGCTCAGGCAACGTTCGTGATTTCCATGTTTAACTGCATATTTGTGAACACCAGCAGGCTATGTCCAATTTATTCCTTAATAACAACAGGCGCTGTTAACTTCACTGTTATTTTTACTACAACATCTGGACCATTATCTTGTACAACAAAGCTCACAAACAAAAAAGTAGTAAATTTAGCAATATGCCACTCCCAACAGAAGGGATGGATTTTCATTATCAAGGTGGGTAGCTCTTGAGCCAGGACATTTACCAACCTGCCACTGGAGAATGTCACAACCTTTAGTCCAAGGGGGTAGGGCTCATGCGAGATAAAAGTCAGGCACACCTACACAAGAAGCTACCATGGGGTGGCTGAATACTAATAATACGCTGGCTAGAAGTCCCCACGAGAGATCTCTGGGAGTGACGCTGATGGAGCGTGATTTGGATAAATAGGAAGTATTGCATTTTGGTAACTCTAATAAGGGCACAACTTATACAGTGAACGGTAGGGCCTTGGGTAGTGTTGTCAAACAGACAGACCTAGGGGTTCAGGTACACAGTTCTTTGAAAGTCGCATCACAGGTAGTTAAAAAGGCATTTAGCATGCTTGCTTTCATTGCTCAGACCATTCAGTGCAGGAGTTGGGATGTCACATTGAGGTTGAACAGGACGTTGGTAAGACCACTTTTAGGATTACTGTGTAAAGTTTGGTTGGCCTTCTATAGGAAGGATATTATTAAATTGGAGGGAGTTCAGAAAAGATTTATCAAGATGTTGCCAGAACTGGAGGGTTTGAGCTGTAAGGATAGGCTTGGGGGAACAAGTTGTAGAGCTGGATGACACAGCAGGCCAAGCAGCATCAGAGGAGCAGGAAAGCTGATGTTTCGGGTCTGGACCCTTTTTCAGAAAAGGATAGGCTGGAACTTTTTTCACTGGAGCGTACAAGGTTGAGGGTGACTAACAAAATTCTATGAAATCAGGAGGGGCACAGATAAGGTGAATAGCAACTGTCGTTTCCGTAGATAACAAGGTGGAGAGCTGGATGAACACAGCAGGCCAAGCAGCATCATAGGAGCAGGAAAGCTTGACGTTTCGGGCCTAGACTCTTCATCAGAAATGGAGGAGGGGAAGAGGGTTCTGAAATAAATAGGGAGAGAGGGGGAGGTGGATAGAAGATGGATAGAGGAGAAGATAGGTGGAGAGGAGACAGACAAGTCAAAGAAGCAGGAATGGAGCCAGTAAAGGTGCGTGTAGGTGGGGAGGTAGGGAGGAGATAGGTCAGTCCAGGGAGGACGGACAGGTCAAGGGGGCAGGATGAGGTTAGTAGGTAGGACATGGGGGTGCGGCTTGAGGTGGGAGGAGGGGATATGAGAGAGGAAGAACAGGTTAGGGAGGCGGGGACGAGCTGGGCTGGTTTTGGGATGCGGTAGGGGGAGGAGAGATTTTGAAGCTTGTGAAATCCACATTGATACCATTGGGCTGCAGGGTTCCCAAGCTGAATATGAGTTGCTGTTCCTGCAGCCTTCGGGTGGCATCGTTGTGGCACTGCAGGAGGCCCAGAATGGACATGTCGTCTGAGGAATGGGAGGGGGAGTCGAAATGGTTCGTGACTGGGAGGTGCAGTTGTTTGTTGCGAACTGAGCACAGGTGTTTTGCAAAGCGGTCCCCAAGTCTCCGCTTGGTTTCCCTGATGTAGAGGAGGCCACAATGGGAACAGTAGATACAGTATACTACATTAGCAGATGTGCAGGTGAACATCTGCTTGATGTGGAAAGTCTTCTTGGGGTTACGTGGAACAATCCCTCTTCTGTACCTACACTGGCCCTAAACCCCACCTCTTCCTCCATTACATCGATGGCTGTATCGGCGCCGCCTCGTGCTCCCACAAGGAGCTCAAACAGTTCGTCCACTTCACCGACACCTTCCACCCCAACCTGAAGTTCACCTGGACCATCTCTAACACCTCTCTCTCCTTCCTGGACCTCTCTGTCTCCATCTCGGGTAACTACCTAGAAACCGATATCCATTTCAAGCCCACCGACTCCCACAGCTACCTTGAATACACCTCCTCCCACCCACCTTCCTGCAAAAATGCCATCCCCTATTCCCAATTCCTTTGCCTCCGCCGCATCTGCTCCCAGGAGGAGGCATTCCACTCCCGTACATCTCAGATATCCTCGTTCTTCAAGGACAACATCTCCCCCCCCGCAGTGGTCGAAAATGCCCTCGACCGTGTCTCCCGCATTTCCCACAACTCATCCCTCACACCCCGTCCCCGCAATAACAACCAAAAAAAAATCCCCCTTGTCCTCACATACCACCCCATCAACCTCCGGATCCAACGCATCATCCTCCGACACTTCCGCCATCTGCAATCCGACCCCACCAAAGACATTTTTCCCTCCGCACCCTTGTCTGCTTTCTGGAGGGACCACTCTCTCCATGACTCCCTTGTCCGCTCCACACTCCCCTCCAGCCCCACAACACATGGCACTTTTCCCTGCAACTGCAGGAAGTGCTACATCTGCCCCAACACCTCCTCCCTCACCCCCATCACAGGTCCCAAGAAGACTTTCCACACCAAGCAGATGTTCACCTGCACATCTGCTAATGTAGTATACTGTACCCGCTGTGGCCTACTCTACATCGGAGAAACCAAGCAAGGCTTGGGGGTCGCTTTGCAGAACACCTGCACCTCCCAGTCACGAACCATTTCAACTCCCCCTTCCATTCCTCAGACGACATGTCCATTCTGGGCCTCCTGCAGTGCCACAACGATGCCACACGAAGGCTGCAGGAACAGCAACTCATATTCAGCTTGGGAACCCTGCAGCTCAATGGTATCAATGTGGATTTCACAAGCTTCAAAATCTCTCCTCCCCCTACCGCATCCCAAAACCAGCCCAGCTTGTCCCCGCCTCCCTAACCTGTTCTTCCTCTCACATATCCGCTCCTCCCACCTCAAGCCGCACCCCCATTTCCTACCTACGAACCTCATCCCACCCCATTGACCTGTCCATCCTCCCTGGACTGACCTATCGCCTCCCTACCTCCCCACCTACACTCACCTTTACTGGCTCCATCCCCGCCTCTTTGACTTGTCTGTCTCCTCTCCACCGATCTTCTCCTCTATCCATCTTCTATCTGCCTCCCCCTCTCTCCCTATTTATTTCAGAACCCTCTTCCCCTCCCCCATTTCTGATGAAGGGTCTAACCCGAAACGTCAAACTTTCCTGCTCCTATGATGCTGCTTGGCCTGCTGTGTTCATCCAGCTCGACACCTTGGTCCCCAGGATCCTTCTTTACGGCATCATTCTGCAGACTCGTCATTTAATGACATTCTGCTTTCCTATTCCAGGAAAAGTGGACCTCCTCATATTTCCCTACATTATACTCCATTTATCAAATGTTTGCACACTTGTTTTATATACCTATGGCCTTTTGAAGAGTTTTGTATAGGAAAACAAGGTAATGCCTATCTTTGTATAGACATCAAATTTGGCCACAATTGGACAACAAACCTTGCTTCTGAATTAGGACAACTTCTCTAAAATGGTAACATATTCATTTCCAATTTTGATCATTGATTACTTAATCGCATGCAAAGCTTGAATAAACAGGCAACATGCGATACTTAAATACAGAATTAAACTGGGGGGCAGAATTTCAGGGACCCAAACCTACAGATGCAAAATCATAATCATTGACCAATAATTTTCTGACAAGCCAGTTACTGCATCCCAGACCTCCACTGGTGGCATTTGCTTTGATTCAAGGATTTATTCCAAACAGTTATTGAATATTTTGGACACAAATAAATTTATGATGCCAATTAAAAATGCAAAAGAAATTGTTCATTTAGTTGTAATGAACGCAAGGGTAGTCAGGTGACAGAGGAGGCTCGAGCAGTCCTGCCTCCTAGGCACATTGCTTTAATCATTTACTCAGGTGTTTGCTGTGGCTCAGCTGAAACACGCAAGTTCCATTCCAGGGATTGCAGCATAAAGTCTAGGCTGACACTCCAATGCAGCACTTTTAGATGAGTTAATAAATAAAAAGTCAACCCTCTTGAGCAGGTATAAACAATCCCCTGATAGCATCTGAATAACAGCAAGTGATTTCTTTTTGACAATCTGACCTACAGTTATCCCTCAAACATCATCAATAAAACTGACTAGCCTACAAATTGCTACACACTATTTTCTTGGGTAAGGGGGTCACAATGCATGGACTGACTGAGGTTTAGGTAGGCAGCATGGCAAGACAGTGGATTAAACTGTGGGGGCAAGAGGCCCTAGCAATACACCTCATCCCCTCCGCTACTGGCTACCCCAGGACTCAGTTAGGAGCTAAGTAATGGTTGCAACAAGCAAATGAATGAGTTTTGGTGAAGAGGACTCCAGTAAGTACCTCTTTAGGGTTACAATTAGGGATGACATACAGCAGAACGTGAACAGCATACACACTAAGTAGCGGGGTGCACTGGTTACCATGCCAGACAGCCTTCTGTCACTGTAGTAGAAGTCCAGCTTCAAGACTGAAGATTGGTTAGCTAGCAGGAAATACTGTAGGCATAAATGGGTTTTGATGGTTGGCAAGATGTGACGGGAGAGTGTGCCACAAGAATCAGTGCTTGGGCCTTAGCATTTTCCAATTTCAATAAATGACTGGAAGAAGTTAGCAAAGGTATGGTTTCTAAATTTTATAAGGAATATATCTTTTTTTAAAACTGGAGGCTGAATTTTAAAACGAGTGTTTTAAACAGCTGCAGTTTTGAAAGCAAGTAACCTGACACCCGTGGTGAGTATCAGAAACAACTGTTTGAAAAGTATTAAAGTTGAGTTGTAGATGATTGGCATCCACTGTGTGATTGGCTCTCACTTAAATGAACAACTTGGAGTTGTAATAAGTTACAGAGAAGGAGCAAGACAGCGATGTTCAGTCCTTCCCAGCTCAGGAGCAGTCTCTGCAGTCAAAATTCACTGGAAACCTGAAAAAAAAAAGTATCTTAGATAACAAGCGTGGGGCTGGATGAACACAGCAGGTCAAGCAGCATCACAGGAGCATGAAAACTTGATGTTTCGGGCATAGACCCTTCATCAGAAATGGGGGAGGGGAAGAGGGTTCTGAAATAAATAGGGAGAGAGGGGGAGGCGGATGGAGGAGAGGATAGGTGGAGTGGAGGCAGACAAGTTGAAGAGGCGGGGATGGAGCCAGTAAAGGTGAGTGTAGGTAGTGGGGTAGGGAGGAGATAGGTCAGTCCAGGGAGGACGGACAGGTCAAGGGGGTGGGATGATGTTAGTAGATAGGAGATGGGGGTGTGGCTTGAGGTGGGAGGAGGGGATAGGTGAGAGGAAAAACAGGTTAGGGAGGTGGAGATGAGCTGGGCTGGTTTTGGGATGCGGTTGGGGGAGGGGAGATTTTGAAGCTTGTGAAATCCACATTGATGCCATTGGGCTGCAGGGTTCCCAGGCTGAATATGATTTGCTGTTCCTGCAGCCTTCGGGTGGCATCACTGTGGCATTGCAGGAGGCCCAGGATGGACATGTCATCTGAGGAATGGGAGGGGGAGTTGAAATGGTTCGCGACTGGGAGGTGCAGTTGTTTGTTGCGAACTGAGCGCAGGTGTTCTGCAAAGCGGTCCCCAAGCCTCCGCTTGGTTTCTCCGATGTAGAGGTAGCCACAACGGCTACAGCGGATGCAGTATACCACATTGGCAGATGTGCAGGTGAACATCTGCCTGATGTGGAAAGTCTTCTTGGGACCTGGGATTGGGGTGAGGGAGGTGGTGTGGGGGTAGGTGCGGTTGCAGGGAAAAGTGCCGGGTGTGGTGGGGCTGGAGGGGAGTGTGGAGCGGACACGGTGATGCCACTCGAAGGCTGCAGGAACAGCAAATCATATTCAGCCTGGGAAACCTGCAGCCCAATGGCATCAATGTGGATTTCACAAGCTTCAAAATCTCCCCTCCCCCAACCGCATCCCAAAACCAGCCCAGCTCATCTCCACCTCCCTAACCTGTTTTTCCTCTCACCTATCCCCTCCTCCCACCTCAAGCCACACCCCCATCTCCTATCTACTAACATCATCCCACCCCCTTGACCTGTCCGTCCTCCCTGGACTGACCTATCTCCTCCCTACCCCACTACCTACACTCACCTTTACTGGCTCCATCCCCGCCTCTTCGACTTGTCTGCCTCCACTCCACCTATCCTCTCCTCTATCCGCCTCCCCCTCTCTCCCTATTTATTTCAGAACCCTCTTCCCCTCCCCCATTTCTGATGAAGGGTCTACGCCCGAAACATCAAGTTTTCATGCTCCTGTGATGCTGCTTGACCTGCTGTGTTCATCCAGCCCCACGCTTCTTATCTCGGATTCTCCAGCATCTGCAGTACCTCTTATCTCTGAAAAAAAGTATCTTTCCTGCAACAGCTGCTACAAGCTGTGATTTTTAGCTGATAAGTCAGGGACTCTTGTTTTGTAAGGAAACCAGCCTCTTGTGTCTGTTACCAACCACTGGAAGCATCTGAGATCGGATAGGAAGCAGAAGCAATGACAATTTGGGTGTAGTATTGCTAAATAATACAGGCGAAGGAAAGTATCAGGGTCTATATAACATTGAAGACATGACACAGGAAACAGCAAAGGATTCCTTGCAGTTAACTGAGTTGTTGCTGACAGTCTTAAAGGAAATTTCAAAACCAAGCTTGGTTGACTTGGCAGGTAAACTGGAGGTAGCACTGCTTGACAAAGCTAAAATGGTAGAGATAAATGATGTGCTAGCATGTTACTTGGGTTTAGAGGAAATACAAAAGAGGTGCAGAACTTCAGTTAGTGAACTGTCAGAATCAAGTGATATTCATTTACAACTGAAGCAGCTTGAGCACAAGGAAAGAATTAAGAAACCAGATGGCTGGAAAAGATAAAGAAAGGGAGATGGAATGAAGAAAACAGGATACAGAATTGAGAATACTAGATTAGAAGTTCAAGTGCAAGGTAAAGTGAGGAAGCATGAATATTCAAGCTTAAAATGGCACAGCTGAAACAGGAAATGGCAGGTATTGACGTAGGCTCTGGTGGAGAGAAAGTGAGCTATAATTTGAAGTCTAGTAAGGAAACATATATATTTGCACAGGCTCTATGAAAATTTGAGGAAAAAGATGTGGATAGATTATTCATGTCATTTGAGAAAATGGCTAGGCAAATGAATTTGGTAGAAAAGGACTAGACATTGCTTACGTGACTAAGTTGACAAGATAAAGCACAGGAAATTTATACTTCACTGTCAGAAGCGGTTTCTCAGGATAATGATCCAATGAAGAAGACTACATTGACTTCAGACAAGAGGCATTTAGACAAAGGTTCTGGAATTTATGAATGCAGCCTGATCAAATCTATATTGAATTTGAAAGGGTTAGACAAAGTGATTTTGACAGATGGATAAAAGCATTATAAAGAACTACATATAAAGCTCCCAGAGACACTGCCCTCTTAGAGGTATTTTAAAAATACTACCATCTGTAGTAACAACTCATGTTGAGGACCGAAAGGTAGCAACTGCTAGACAGGAAACATAATGGCTTATGATTATGAAATAATCCATAAAAATGAAGTTTTCTTCCATCTCCCTCAAATTTGAAAGGGATAGGGAATGGGAGACAATTTGATTAAGATATCTTGACAGGGTGTCTGTGGAAAGAATGTTTACTTCTGGAAAAATCCAGAACTAGGGAAAATTATTTTTAAACATTAGGTCAAGACATTTAAGACACAGATAATATTACCCCCCCGCCCCCCCCACCTCGCCAAGAGGGTCACAACTTTCTTCCTCAAATGATGGTGGAAGAGTCTGAATTACTTTAAAGCAGAGATAGATAGATTCTTGATAAGCAAGGGGGTGAAGGGTTATTGGGGAGGTTAAGCAGGACCATGGAGCTACCAGATCAGCCATGATCTTACTGAAGCAGAGTAGGCCTCGGGTGCTGAGAGGGGTACTTCCCCTAACTTTATATTCAGATTGAAACATGAGAAAGTTAAACACAACAGCTCTAAAAGGAACTCAAAAACAGTAGTAGGAGAACAGTAGGGAACAGATGAACTCTGGAGTTTAAAAAAAACTTGGAACATTGGTGAGCTTTCTTAAAAATTTCTCTTCAGACGAATTGAGCTCAAATTAAAATAGGTTTGTGTGTACTGATCTGTTAGAAACAATAAAAGAGAACAACTATATTGTGGATTGTAAGGTGTTAAACCGATCCAAGTGAAATATGGACTCATACCAAATCAACATTTTATACAGTTATAGGGACGTACAGCATGGAAACAGGCCCTCTGGTCTAACTCATCCATGCCAACCAGATATCCAAAATCAATCTCGCCCCATTTGACCCATATCCCTTTAAAACTTCCTATTCACATACCCATCTAGATGATTTTAAATGCTGCAATTATACCAGCCTCCACTACCTCCTCCGGCAACTCATTCCACATACACACCACCCTCTGCATGAAAAAGTTGCCCCTCAGATCTGTTTTAAATCTTTTCCCTCTCACCTTAAGCCGATGCCCTCTAGTTTTGGACTCCCCTTTTCAGGGGGAAAAGACCTTGGCTATTCACCCTATCCATGCCTGTCACGATTTTACAAACCTCTATAACGTCATCCCTCAGCCTCCAATGCTCCAGGGAAAATAGCTCCAGTCTATTCAGCATTTCCCTATAAGCTCAAACCCTCCAATCCAGGCAACATCCTTGTAAATCTTTTCTGAATGCTTTCAAGTTTCACAACATCCTTCCTACAGCAGGGAGATCAGAATTGAATGCAGTATTCTAAAAGTGGCCTAACTAGTGTCCTATACAGCTACAACATGCACTGCCCTATTTTTCTTGGCAAACATTGTGTAAATAGTTTCTAGTTTGATATGTATCTGTCACACTGCTGGATGGATCATTTTCACCCTTAATAGGTGTAGTTAAGTTGAATAAACACCATACCCCCTCAGTGCACATTTAATGATCAGCCTTTCTGATAACATTGACTAAAATTTCCCAAACTATGGGTGTTCCAAAGGTGATCATTACCTTGAATAATTGAAATTATGAATATCTAAGTATTCATACAAAATACAGAAATTTCCACTTATTAACTGTTTTGTCAATATACCCAGGAAATGACATATTCTAACCATGAGCACACATGCCTATGGATAACACCCTCACCTGAGATGCGTATGACACGAAGGTAACTCCCTCTACGTCATCCAGGTCTGGACTGACATCACAGAATACTTCTTCCCGTTCCAGATGTTCAGAGGAATCCTGAGAAACAGGTGCTGCAGAGACAGTACGGGCAGCTTTTGCAGACTGCCGCAACCTTTTTGATCGACTCCGTCTGTAAGCTCTGGCTGCAAGATGCTGTTGTTTTGTTACACATGGAGACTTCGAGCTGGAGTGTAGCATAGGTATTTCTTTAATACTATCAGTTGTGCCATCTGGAGGTCTCCAGATACCTGAACTGATGGCCTTAGTTGATAAACGTGTTGACTTTGAATAAATTGGTGAATCCTCACTACAATTATCCACCTTTCCTGCAGGGCTCCAAATCCTAGAACTCGCAGTCTTTTCACTGTGTTTGATGTTGCAAAATCTAGAATCTTCACTACAGACCTTTTGGGATGGGGTTGTATTAGAAGCAACTGAGCTATGTGACACTGTAGAGGTATTCCTTTTCTTCTTAGTTCTTCCAGAGACAGACTCAGAGTCATTCTCTTTGTATGGCAATGAGTCAACATTTTCCGGCTTAGATTTTTCAGCGGAACTGGGTGAGCGAGTAGGTTTTTCGACTGAACTTGGAGAGCGGACAGCATGAGGAGTCAAAGGTGCCCAGTTTCTCCGACAAGGAGAGAGGAATTTTTGAGGCAGGTCAGATAGTTTTATAGTACCCTTTGTAACGGTGCAAGGTTCCAGGCAAACGACTGGCATTTTGCCACTTTCCATTCGCAGCATTTTGGCTTTAGCTACCCCTTCAGAGCTACTCAACGGCCGCTTGGTAGCCCCGGTAATTGTATCCACTTCACTTACACAGTTTTTATTGATAGTTTTATTAGCTAACTCACAATTAGCTCCATCAAGCTGTCCACCTGAAGCTGGAGTGCTCTGGTTAGAAGAAGAATCCAAATCCTCCTCCTCTTTCTTGCATTTCAGCCCAGCATTATCAAAATTCTCTCTGTTTGCTGCATGGTAGTACTCATCATCATCTGGTGGCTCTTCTTTGATAATGATATTGAAAGATTCTTCCTGGTCTTCAGATGATGCAACACTGAACGGATGAGTAGAATACACATTAGGGAGTTGTTTTAAGATGCTGGAGAATAAAGAAAATATAAAGAAAGTTCAATTCATACCATATACAGAATGTTCTCAAAAATCTAACATATCAATGTACAACGTGATATGGAGAGTGGAATCATTCTGGAATGATATGAACAATGATGGGAAAGGTGGGAAAATACAGTCTAAATGAAAAAGGTCATATTCTCAACAATCAAGACATTTTTTCCCCAGTTTTCTCCTCAACCCTAAATAGCAACTTCAGAATCTCACCATTAAGTGGCGCCTGCCTTATTTCCACACAATAGCATCTCATTAAAGCCCCAACTTGACTTATTTACCTGCAACTTCCAATTCTGTTCTTTCCCCAAGAAACTAGATAACGCAAATTTTCAAAACATAAGTTGGAGTGGGCATCTGGCAGCTGCAGATCATTGCTTAATGCGAAAGTTACAATGTTTATTGAGAATTTCTCTGCAGAAAATTGCATGTCACAATATACTTTCAGATTTAACCCAGTGGTGTCTCCAACTTACGTCTAGCTACAATCTTCCCTTTCATACTATTTTCACAAGCAATTTGTGGACTCATATTGTTAGTTCTCTTTAAAAATTGTTCTGGTCATCTCCATCACCGCCCCAATTTCTCTTATTCAGCCTCTCAGAAGCTGTAGTCATATTACATCTCCAATTCCATAACATCTTCCTGCTTTTTTCCTCAGTATCACTTACTTGGCCTTGCCCTATGTGTCTCCTGCGCAGGGCTGATCTTTCCCTGGAACACCTCTTGCTTTTCATTACGCATCCCTGCCTCAAACTTCCCTCATCATCTTATTCTTCCCAAATCTACGCAGCATTGTTCTTTATCTCAGGCTATCTCCCACTATTTTCTTCAGAGGTCTTGTTGTGGCTCTACAGGACATTGGTTAGGCCACATTTGGCATGCTGTGTGCAGTTCCTGTCTTCCTGCTTTAGGAAGGTCGTTGTGAAACTGGAAAGGGTTCAGAAAAGATTTACAAGGATGTTGCCAGGATTGGAGGGTTTGAGCTATAGAGAGAGACTGAATAAGGTGGGGATGACCTTTGACGTTTATAAAATCATAAAGGGGAACAGATAGGGTAATTGGACAAGGTCTTTACCCCAGGGTGGGTGGAAGGGTCCAAAACTAGAGGACATAGGTTTAAGGTGAGAGGGGAAAGATTTAAAAGGGGCCACTTTTTTCACACAGAAGGTGCGTACATGGAATGAGCTGCCAGAAGAAGTGGTGAGGCTGGTACAATTACAACATTTAAAAAGCATCTGGATGTGTATATGAATACAAAGGGTTTACAGAGATATGGGCCAAATGCTGGCAAATGGGCTATACTAATTTAGAATACCTGGTCAGCATGGACGAGTTGGCCTGAAGGGTCTGTTTCTGTGCTGTACATCTCTAGGACTCTATGACATGTTAGTTTTTCAATTCTTCATTGGTTCTCCTTTCAACTTTGCAATACAGCCTGTATTCCCACAAAAATAAATCTTCTGCCAGGCTTGCATTCATTCCATCCTTAAGTTAGCATTCCAGTGCAATATACAAGGCTGGTTCCCAAAATGAAGGCGGCTTCTATTCTCTTCACTGCTTTCTAGCACCTTCTAGCACAAAGGTTCTATGCAGTGTGATCTATTTTTAATGCCATTATGTTGGGGGGGGGGGGGAATTGGGGAGGATAGAGCCTGCAAGGACTATGTGGGGAGGGGAGCTGGCATACATGTTCAGCAGGTAATAGGAAAGAGGTAAATAAAAATGTTGGCCTTTATTTCAAAGAGAAGGGAGTATAAAAATATAGCGGTCTTGCTAAAACTACACAAAGCACTAGTCAGACCACAGGTGGAATATTGTTCATAGTTTAGGTCCACTTATCTAAGGTGAGATATACTGCATTAGGATCACTAGGTTGATCTTGGGTATGGAGGGACTGTCTTGAGGAAAGGTCGAGTCGATTGGGCCTGCACTCAGTGGAGTTTAGAAAAAGGAGTAGTGAGCTTCATTAATCAAAGAAGATTCTTAGGGGACTTGACAGGGTAGATATGGAAAAGTTGCTCCCTACTTGTGGGGCAGTCGAGGACCAGAAGGCAACATTGTCTTAAATGAGCCACTTCTTCTGAAGACAAGGAGGATATTTTTCGGACAGTGACGAACTTGTGGAATTTTTCACAACAGAAGGCTGTAGACACTGGATAATTATGTACATTCCAGGCTGTGATAGACAGATTGTTAATCATAAAGGGAATCAAAGATTAAGGGGAAAAGGCAGAAGAGGGAAGTTGAAGATCAGATCAGCCATGATCTCATTGAATAGCAGAGCAGCTTCAATGAGCTGAATGGCATACATCTACTCCTACGTCTTATGGTCTAACTGCTTTAAGAATGTCCATTAGTTAAAATTCTAGAGCACATAACTCCCATTCAGGGACTGAGGGAGTGAGTGAGTTTGATGTTGAAACATTCCAATCCTGGTCAAGTGATAAAGCAATGGGTTAAAATTTGAGCAGAATGATAGTCCCAGCAGTGGAAGATTTGAAGTGAAGAAATTTCTTGTTAGAGTCCTAAATGATCATCCTCTCATCCCAAGAATGTATTGTCTAGACACCCCTATCTGGAAAAACAACTTTTCAGTGTCTACCCCTAATGTCATGATCCTTCAGAATCTTCTGTGTTTCAATGAAATCAACTTGAATTCTTTTAAACTCCATTGAATATAGACACAAAGTACTTAGCCTCTCAATTAAGGAGAATTCTTTCATCTCAAAACCAATATATCAAACAATGTAGAAGCAAATTACAGCAGATGCTGGAATCTGTACTGAAAACTTGGGAGATAACAGCGGGTCACATGGCATTCATGGAGAGAGAGCAAGGTAACGTTTCGAGTGCTCTGAAGAAGAGTCATCTAGGCTCGAAAGGTTAACTTTCTCTCTCTCCCCATAGATGCTGTCTGACCTATTGTGATCTCAAGCATTTGTTTCCAATTATGGCATAGCTTTGCAGTATTGCCTCTAACACAAGTATATCTGGAGTCCAAAACTATGCACAGTACTCTAAGTGTGGGTCTCAAAGTTTGACACTACTGAGCAAAATTTTAATTCCTGTATTCAAACCTCCTTACAGCAAAGGATATCATGCCATCTGTCATCCCAGCTGCTTGCATTATCTGCATGGTAACCATGTGTATACCTTGCACAAGTTCATCCTTGTGAACATCAACTTTTCCCAAGTTTCAGGCCTTTTAAACAAAAATATTCTGCTTTTATATGCTTATTACCAAAATGAACACTTTCACACTTCTGCACATTACACCCATCTGTTACCTTGTTGTTCACCAATCTACCCTGTCTGTGTAATCTTTGTAACCTCTTGTCCTCCTCACAGCTTACATTCCCACAACTTAGATACGTTACTCTCAATTTGTTAATGTTGCAGCAAGTGAAGAGCAGTCTGAAGAAGTGTTGCACAAAAAACAAACTCGTGGCTTAAGAAAGATTGCTGGAACCCACAGATTAAGGATTAAGATTCAAAAGAACAATGAGGGAGCACCAGAATGGGAGATAAACAAAAGGAGGGGTGGAAGCTGAAAAGATAGTCCACATCCTCAAGATGATCCTTTGACGGGTGAAGTACAAATGGGGGTTGGGCGGGGTGAGTTGAGGAGCAAGTATTGTGGGAATCAGAAAAAAAAAGTGATCACAGGAGGCCAGTGAGAACAGAACAGAAAGCTAGACAAAAGCACAGTACTGTGGATATTAGAAATCTGAAATAGAGCCAGAAAATACTGAATAGGTTAGAGGACAGGGAAGAGGAACTAACAAGAGCTGGTGGCACTTAATCAGAAGAGACTATGGTGAGACAAAGAAACAAAGGATGCATCTAGAGGAGATATGAATACAGAATAACTATTTTCTGAAACCGAAAGTAGTGAAAAACAGGAGCAAAATTTATTCCGTAATGAAAATTGAAATAAAATTGAGAGATGTTAAAGTCTGAAAATGTTGACTATAAAGTGCCTAACTGAAAGATGAGATGCTGTTACACACGCTTACATTGAACTTCATTGGAAAACAGCAAATATTTGAGGTCAGAGAAGCTCTTACGACAGCAAGGCAGAAAATTAAAACAGTAAATGATGAGAAGCTCAGCGAGGATCCTAGAGCATCCGAAGCTTCCTGAAACATCCTAAACAGCATGAAAATGGAGGACGAAGAATGCAAGTGATAGGCCCAGAGTGTGTTTATAATGGCATTAAACTATGTAAAACAGACAACAACCTCCAGTGTCTACATATGCATATGGATTCTGCTTCTCCACAGGGTGCAATGGCGTAGTCTTCGTAAATACAATCAAGACAGATTTGCTGGTTTGACGTGAACCTTTCACACCATTCTCAAAGAAACCATTGGAAATTCTAAACATTGTTGAATGAGATGGAGCTGAATCTTTAAACAGTATACCCAGTCATAATTTATGAACACCTTTTCTAACCCTCCCTCCCAAACTAAAAGTGTAAAAGTAGAATGCCATTATTTGTCCAGAAGTCTTTAAACATTTTCAATGTTTGATATTTCACATCCACTTTAATCCCATATGTCCAATCTTTACTTTCTTTCCTTGTAAAATTAATAAATCAAATTGATATATAGTTTCTCATTTGCTTTATGAATTATTGAATCTGATTGGCTGCTCAACTTACTTGATGATGCTACACTGTTCCCAGATACCACTGTTCCCTTATTTTAACCTCATATTGAAACTCAAATTGGAATATGGGCAAGTCAACACTCTTGATCCCTCTAAACCTTTGTAGATAGTTTTCTTCAAGGACAGTAGTGACTACCATGCCTTCTCCACTGACTGCAAAATCTGATCCAGTCTTGATTCAGAAAATTAGATCCTGAAGTGAACAAACAGAGGTGTGTTCCCATCGGCAGTTTTCTGATGGGCACACAGAGAAGAATTGTAATAATTCATTTTCATACCATCTCCCATTCAGAGGAGAAGAACACCAAAAGCAAAAGAGAAGACATTTTGATTTTTGGACAGTTCCGACAAAACAGCCGTATTTTATTTCAGGGAGGAACATGATTTCAGATACATTTAAAGAAGGTAAGACGATATGAACAGTAAGAGAAATCATGTAGTGATTAGAGATGGTTTCAATGAAGACAGAGGTTTTGGATGGGGCAGATCCTCCAGAGATTACACAATCAAGAGATGACCATGCAGAGTATGCATGGTGAAGACAGACATTAAGCTAAATAAAGCAAACATGGAGTATTTTTAAGTTGAAATCACCAATGGTAAAAAAAACTTCAAGCAGAACCAGATGGTTTCCAGAAGACTTGAAGGACCACAAACAAATTAAGTTAATACTGTGGTGTACTGAAATAGCAACAAAACACTGAACAAAGTGATTCCCTGACCAGTAACAACCAACTTGGAGCACCACAGTTACCAAGCACTTATTGAATTGTTTTCAATGAATATGGTAAAGTGCTCAGCAAAATTATACAAGTGACTTCAAGCATCTGCATAGGAATGCTGAGAATCTGCCACACATTTCTTAAATGTATATGAATGTGCTTAATTATATGCAGGTGTAGGACATTAACTAGAGTTTCACAATTAGTTATTTTGTTTCAGCTGGTCCTTACATTGAAACTGCAGGATGGTGCTGTTAGAAGATTCATGCTTGTAAGGTTCCATTTTGTAGATAAATACAAGGCTGTGTAAAGCCTGGCTCCAGTACTAGCCTTCAACAACTAGCTTTCCAGTATGGAACAATATAAACCTACAAAGAGCACTACATATGTAAAGTGGTCACCAAATATCACTGGTAGGTAATATATCCCGTGTCATGTTCTATTGTACCGTTTGCTTTTTAGTTAGTGTACATAAAAGTAACTTCTTGTGACAAACAATTATTTTACTTCTTATCTGAAATAGTTTTTATTCTATCTTTGCTGCATGCAAATATAGTAGTACTCCCTTCCTATGAAAAGTTGAACAACAGTTGGGCAAAACTTCAGACACATGATCTTATCCACCTGCCAATAAAGAGAAGGGCCTGGAATTCACTAGCCTTAAACTGAAATTAAGTGCCACTATCAAGTGAAAGCAATCTAGGTTGAAGGAAAATTATTAGGTCAAATACATCTGAAACAAGTTTGCTTAACAGAGAATTCAAATTCCATGAGTGTTGCTTGTCAAAAGGTTAAAAAAAAACACTTTCCAGGCACCATTCACGAATTAAGTCAACAGTATTCAACTAAACATCCTGTTGAGGCAGGGCAACAGCTTATAACAAAATATACAGGAGTTGACAGGTAAGCCATACTGCTTATGAGCTGCTCAGTTTAGACTTTGTATCACTTCCTTGAGAAGTTGAGTAATGTGCTATTTCTAGCTACTAAAAAGCAACAAATTCAACAGGAGTGGCAATACCACCTCAGACTAACAACTGCTCAGCATTATATACCAAACATGAAAATTTCAATGTTCTGAAACTAAAGTTAAGATAGATGATAGAGCCATCCTGAAAACATAAACACAGTAACTCTGAAATGGGATACATTTGCTACCAATACACTGACAAACATCTCATACACCAAGCAATACTGCTACTTTCCAATCCACCACGTATTTGACTTGCGCTCTATTAACGGGTCTATCTTTTTGTTAAACGTTCCCAGCTAACCTATTTCACAATAGTGCAAAGAAACATGACGGGTGTCGAGACTTAATAGCCCAATGGATCGAGACACTATCCTTCCGTTGAAATCTCATGCTGTCATGGAGAACTAGATCTTCTCTCTTGTAATGGGCCTAGCAAAATAAGTTGAGAACTCTAAAATCTAGTTCACGACAGGAATACATGCAGATTAAAATAATTCAGCGTAATGATTTGTAAAGCCACAAAACCCAGACCAAAACTGGAATTGTCACGCTATATAGTGTGGAGGTACTTTGAGGTTAGAAATAAAAACAGAAATTGGTTCTGAAGAAGGGTCACTGGACTCGAAATGTTAACTGTTTTCTCTCCATAGATGCTGCCAGACCTGCTGAGTTTCTCCAGCAATTTCTGTTTGTGTTCCTGATTTCCAGCATTCATAGTTCTTTAGTTTCTGTTAAAACTTTGAGGTTAAGTTTGGGAGAGTGCTGATGCACCTTCGACAACGCATTTAACCTGTCTGTTATTCTCATAAACATGTTTGGCAAAGAAATGGGCTAAGGAAATTTTTTTCACGTTGGCAAGTACAAATTATGCTGAAGCAAAGAGAAAGCAAACTATCTGAACATTACTGACAATAAGCAGCTACTCGAACATTAAAAAAAAGTTTCTTGCTGCCTGAAAAGCAGACAAATTTTTAATGTTTGTCTAAAATGAAAAGGGGTCATGGTGCTGTCGTGAGATCGACAGCTTTGAACAAGTAAGTGTTAAAATAAAGAGGTATTGCAGATTTGCTGTTCTTACAAAGCCTTTGCTTACCTTTCAGTTGATCTCTTCTGCCTTATGCCCATTCTTGAATCAAATTCACTTGCTCCTGGTATCTCAGCTTCTAGGCACCCTTCCTCTTCATCAGTGTTATACAATTCCCCATCAAAACTTGCAGCTGGAGATGCACAAACGTCACCTTGCATCTTCCTGTGCCTGGAATGAGTTTCAGATTGCTCCTCACTTTTAATTTTGTAGTGTCTACTGGAGTCTATTATCGCACTTCTGGAAGAAGCAGAATCATCACTGCAACCTCCATCTGTTGATTCATTGCTTCGATGTCTCAACTCCCGCATGGGCCTACTGTTCAGCCCATCATCCCGAAAGCCCTTTGCGAATGGATTGAAGTCAATCTTCAGTTGCGTGATCTTTATGTTCTGATAAGCAGTCACAGCCACAAACTCGGTCTGTGGGAAAGTGAAGGTGAGTACGTTTGGGCCATTGAGAGGAATTACATCAGTGGGTTTGTCGGTAGGAATAACATGCAAGCGTGGTAGGTACCGATGCATGGAATGTAGGATTATATGACCTTCCTGGTCTAGAGTATTGTTGGTAAGTTTCAGTTTATAAAAGGAGATGGGCTGTCTCATCCAGTAGCTCCCACTGGAAGGGGAATTGGGATGAATGTACACTCTGCCAAGCACATGTGGTTCTGCTTTGCCATTTACTTCCCACCAGCGCCCATTCCATTTGTAGCGATGGTTGTCAACAGGAGCAATATCCATCACTAGGATGTACTTCCGTGAAGAATCGAGCCCCGATATGCAGAATTTACAATTTGGAAACATGCGCCGGCCATGTTTTGTTAAGATCATCTCTGTGCCACGTTTATAAAACTGACTCCACATCTCCTGATTCTCCAACGTGACACAGACATTTCCAGAGCGGCATTCGAATGGGTGCTGAACACTCCCTGGTCCCAATTTGTTTCTTTTTTCTAGGACACCCCCAAGTTCTTGTTTAGCCACCAACATACTACGCTCAGTGCCGCCACTGCCAGGTGCCTGCTTGAGAATGACAAAATATGCAGCGGGAGTGCCCGAGTTTGGGGAGGTGTTGGTCTCCTGTTTTGTATATACTAACTGCTGTTTCTCCATATTGTTTTGGAGGTCAAAACTCATCCGAGACAGAACAAGAGAGAGAGAGAAAAACAGATATCCAAACCTGTCGTCAAGAGAGGCCCATCTACCACCCTGTAAGATACAAACAAAAATATTTACAGCGTCAAACAAAATTCCATCAGGGACTCATTCCTAATTTCTTTGTATCCAATGGCAGCAGATCACAATCCCATGTTTCCAAAGAACTCAAACTCTCAGCTCAAGTTAACGTTCATCAGTTGCCACACAGTGAATCTTGATACTAAGTGGGAACCTTCCAGGTTAAGGTGTGAAAAGTTACGTTGCCTGTATATTCTTTGGTTGGATCCATTTTTCTGATATGGATCACAGAGAGATGTGGGTGTTCAGGTCCATTGTACCCTGAAGGTGGCAACGCAGGTCGATAGAGTGGTCAAGAAGGCATTCGGCATGCTTTCATTCATCGGACAGGGCATTGAGTACAAGAGTTGGCAGGTCATGCTACAGCTGTATAGGACTTTGGTTCGACCACACTTGGAATACCGCGTACAGTTCTGGTCACCACATTACCAAAAGGATGTGGATGCTTTGGAGAGGGTGCACAGGACGTTCACTAGGATGTTGCCTGGTATGGAGGGCGCTAGCTATGAGAGCGGTTGAGTAGATTAGGATTATTTACATTAGAAAGACAGAGGTTGAGGGGGTACCTGATTGAGGCCTATAAAATCATGAGAGGTATAGACAGGGTGGACAGCAAGCTTTTCTACCCACCACCCCCCCCACCACCCAGACTGGGGGACTCAATTACTAGGGGTCACGATTTCAAGGTGAGGGGGGAAAAGTTTAAGGGAGATATGCATGGAAAGTTCTTTACACAGAGGGTGGTGGGTGCCTGGAACATGTTGCCAGCAGAGGTGGTAGACGCGGGCTCAATAGCGTTATTTAAGATGTATCTAGACAGATACATGAATGGGCAGGGAGCAGAGGGATACAGATCCTTGGAAAATAGGTGACAGGTTTAGATAGAGTATCTGGATCAGCGCAGGCTTGGAGGGCCGAAGGGCCTGTTCCTGTGCTGTAATTTTCTTTGTTCTTTGTTCCTAATTAAGTTCCCTGACGTCTACTGGATCCATAAAGTAGGGTGTCAGATGCACAGTATTTAAAATTCCCCAGTGTGCTCCTTGAACCATGACAATGTGTGACAAAACAGAAACAAACCCAGTGCGCTAAAAAGTCACACAGAAGCCAACAAGCCAATGTTGAACATCAACTAGTCTGAAGGCCCTGTAACTAGGGAATAACATGGAAAGATTCCACAAACAAAAGTCCTGGCAGACTTATCATTTCTTCCAGCACCTGCCCCACTGGATTTACTTCTTCTAAACTTGACTGTTTTTCCTTCCCTTGTCCAGTCTCTTCCCACGTATATTTGAGATGCTTCTGATACCCTACAACATGCTTCCAACAGTTTCTAGTTTCCTGGTCCTAACCAACTCCTCTTCACAATGAAAATCCAATCACTACAGTCCTATCCCTACAATGGCAGTTTGAGGGCTCTCCAATTCTTCCTGATATGGAGACTTGACCTGCGCTCATCCACCACACTGCCTCGCCTGCCGAGATGAATTTGTTCTCTCAAACAATTTCTCCTCTAACTTTTCTCACTTCATCCAAATAAAGGCGTGGCCATGGACACACACATTGGCCCCCTGAAATAAGCCTGCATTTTGCGGGGTTCGTGAAACATTCCTTGTTGCAGTCCTACTCGGGCCCTCTCTCACAACTCCCTTAACCCAGTAAGTCAATGACTGAATTGGTGCCACTTCCTGTTCTTATCTGGAACTGGCAAAAAATAAGTCAACTGTGCTTCCAATTTCCACTCTTATTACCTTCACGTTTCATCTTAGACTGTTCCCTTCTTTGGTGTCCATCTGTATTTCAAGAATAGGCTGTTCATGAGCTTCATTACAAACCCGCTGTCTCCCACACCTACCTCGCTATACTTCCTCACACCTGGCTTCCTGTAAGAATTCCATTCCACTCCACTCACCATTGCAACTGCTGCGATGATACCACATTCTACAAAACTGTGCTTCCATCGTATCTTTTTCCTGAACAAAGGATGCCCCTGAGAGTGACAAGGCCTTCTACTGTACCTGAACCATTTACAGCATTTCTGCCCTCACCCGTTCCCTTCCCTCCCTGACCTCAATTTTCATCTAGTCTTCATATTCAAAGTATTATCCTCCACCATTCCCTCCATCATTTACATGAAGCCACTTCTTAAAAGCAACTTCCCCTCCCCTGTCAACAATCTGAAGGGACCATTCCCTTCCTGACACCATGTTTCTCTCCTCTCTGTCATCGCAACACCTCACCCCCCGACACAACCTTTCCATGCAATTGCAGGTGGTGTAACACATGCCCCTTTACCTCCACGGTCCAGAGCCTCAAACAATCCATCCAGGTAAGGATTCTATATTCATTGCTCACAGGAGACCAAACGATGATCAGATGACTGCTTCGCAAAACTCACTCAATTTTCAAGAATGATCCCAACCTTCTGGCCACTTGCTATTTTGATACACCATCTTGCTTTTGTGTTGTAATTTCTGACCTAGGTCCACTGCAGCAGTGCCCAATGAAAGCTGAGGAACAGCACGATTTTCCACTTCAGAAGGCTGTAAACTGGCTGATTCAGAGTTCGACAATCTCATTAACTTCCGAGCTGTTTTATTACCCGGCCCATTATCACTCCTTTTATTTATAACATCGATGCTCTCTAATCTTGCTCACCCTCCAATTTTATTCCTTCTACTCCGCTTGCACCTCCCCTCCTTTTTCTACAGTATAAACCATACCACTTTTCTGTTTTTCTCTTCAGTTCCAAAGAAGTCATATTTTACTTGAAAAATTGACTGTTCCCACAGATGCTGCTACACCTGGTAAGTTACCCCAGAGCTTCAATTTATATATAATAAAAACATTCAGTATCAAAGTGCTTGCGAAGTCCATCAAAATGGCATAATTAATAGTTCTCTGTAAGTCATCTCTTCGATAATTTTTTTTAAGAGCACACACTACTCCCCAGTATCAGAAAAGGTATTAGTATAAATTAGATTGTATTTATTACTTTCTAACCCTGAGCCAAAATAGATTCTCCATTCACATTTCAGGTCACAAGCAATTAGTGGCACAGAACTTGCAGCATCTGAAGTCAGGCTTATAACAAAACAAAACAAAACTCTCAAATGCAAACACTGCCCTACTGGAATGTACCAAAGCCTAACCTCCATGACCGTTACAATATAGCTATACTGAAATTATGTTTAACACTCAAAGAATATCATCCAATTCAACCAGTGTTTCAAAGTGATAAAACTTTCTGAAAATATCCAGATATGAAAAATTTCAACCTCAGATATCTTAATTCAACAAAGTTTACAAATATCGCAAAAGTTATGCAATTTTCTAACCATTTTCTAGATGGTATATTTGAAATATTAACACAAATACGCACATATATGAGGAAAGTTACAAATTGTAGCCTTGGCACATTAACAGTACACACACCAATGAAATGTACAACAATTGTCTCTGCTGGAGCAGCTGAACCATAGTAAGGTTTAAATAGCCCATGATCATCAATTATGCAGTGAAATTATAAACTGTTTGAATTTCACACTTAACTCCATAATCTATATCTCGTATATCTATCTCAACTAGACACCATAGTATTTCAGTCACGATCATCCAAAGATTGCTCAGAAACTAGCCAAAACTCTGATTCCAGCAAATTTCTCCCAAGCATCTATAATTCTACATATGTGACAAAACCATTTGATTCCACCCCCCAAATTAAGTTCAAATCTGCAACTCATTCCTAAATGTTTTCAGTTATACACAAACTGAAAATAAATTCTTGCAGAATCTTTCTGGTTACTTATTGTAAACTTAAAATAAACAAATACGGCATATAGTTTCTTACACAAAAACGAAGAAATAGAGATCCATTTCTGGGTCTCTTGCATTTCGTAATTTATTTTTGCACCATTGGCTGATTTGCCTTCAGCTTTCAAGGCCTTATCACTAACAGGTTCCCAAAACGTCTCTGCCTCTCTCCTCCTTCAAACCTCTTAAAATCTAAGAATTTAAACAAACAAAAACAGAAATTGTTGGAGAAACTCAACAGGTCTGGCAGCATATGTGGAGGGGGGGAAAAAAAACAGTTCTGAAGGAGGGTCTTTGGACCCAAAACATTAACTCGGATTTCTCCACAGATACTATCAGGCCTGCTGAGTTTTTCTGGCAATTTCTGTTTTTGTTTCTGAAGAAGGGTCACAGGATCTTTAAACGATCAAACATTTTTACCTCCACAGATGTTCCAGACTTGCTGAGTTTCTCCAGCAATTTTTGTGTGTATTTCACATCTCCAGCATCCACAGTTTTTTTTTTAAAAGGAATTTAAACACCTATTCTTATCTCTCCTGGATTGATTTCATTTTATTTGTCTGATAACATCCAATGCAGTACCTCAGAACATTTACAATTAAAAAGGTGCTGCTGTACAAAAGTTTAATTGTCATTAAACAAAATTGTTAGACTCCATTTATGCTATTAATTTACATGCAATTTTAATCATTTCCCAATTAGTGCAAGTATGCTTAGTAATGGAACATGAAATGCATATGATAATAATAAGTCAGATTCATGTCCACTTTCCAAACTATTAAGCATCGTTTTAAACAGGGAAGTTTGGGTTTTGGGATGTTATTTAAAAAAACTCCTGCAACCAAAGTTTATTTATCTGTTGCAAAGAAGTCAGAAAGTATTTGTATGTTACCTCAAAATATTGGGGCAATGTAATAAAAGTTACAAAGTAAATAGATAAACTTGAGAAGAGCAGATTGTTGTCGATTTTGTTGCTGTGGTTCCTCCAAATGCTTACTTTTTATCTACGTATATATACAAGCCACAATTCAGCCCAATCCTGCGTCTACAAATGTCATAATTACCCAATACATAATTCAGTCTCCGTCTGCAATATATTTATTCCTGCTTGCTTCCAAACTGTATAAATACTATTTGCATATACCTGATTATTCACGGTGCAAAAGCAATTAATCCTGAGTCAGCAGTGTCTGATTAACCTGTACGGACCACAGGAAACACATGGAGGGTACACTGCCCCTAAAGAGTATACTGACTGAGCAGGGTCTGAATCGGCACACATCATGCCGCGCTCGATTTATCCTGTCTCGCACAGGCAGAGTTTGGGTCTGCGGATCCTTAAGGGCCCACGAGCTGGCTGAACCAGGCGGTTACCGAAAGGACTGAGGCTGGGTCGGTGGCAGGTACCCTGCCGGGACACATTCAATCACCAAGCCGATATCACCCTTTTTCCCCTACCACGTGAACGAGAGTTGTTGCCGCCTCAGACCGCTTCAATCGAGCTCCCCGATCCGATTTGGCGCCTTCCTCCATTCATCTCGGCCCCCCGATCTTTGGACCTTTGATAGCCCGACCGTGCCCCACTGAGTTCCTTTCGGAGGCGGCGGGTAAGGGACCGAGGCCGAGTAGCCCTGAACTTAGCTTCATTGTTTGTCGCTCAGGAAGAGAATCAACAGCGGGCGGGAGGGATCAGAGACCAGAGCATCTCACACCCCAAAACCTTGGGGGATCAGAGACCAGAGCATCTTGCACCCCAAAACCCCGGAGGATCAGAGACCAGAATATCCCACATCCTCAAAACCCCAGGGGTCAGAAACAAAACATCCCACATCCTCAAAACCTGCGTGGGGTGGGGCGGAGGGGTGGTTAATGTTGGCGGGGAAGCATGGAGGAAGGAATCAGAGACCAGAACGCCAAAATCCTGTGGATCACGAAAATATGAACAAGGAATAACAGTAGGCTAGTCAGCCCTTTGAGCCTGTCCTCCATTCAATAAGATCATGGCTGATCTGATTTTAACCTCAACTCAACGTTCCTGCACATCCCTGATAATCTTTCCCCCATTTTGTATTCAAGAATCTATTTCAGCTTTAAAAAAATATTTAAAAGATTCCGCATCCACTTTTGAGGAAGGGAATTCCAAAGAACTTCAACCCTCAGAAAAAATGTTTCCTCAACCCTATTTTCAATGGGCACCCCTTACTTTTAAAGTATGGCCCCTAGTTCTAGAGTCTCCCACAAGAGGAAACATGCTTTCACCATCCACCTTGTGAAGTCCCTCAGGATCTTATGTTTCAATCAAGTTACCTCTGACTCTTCAAAACTCAACAGAATATAGGCCTAGGCTGTCTAGCCTTTACTCATAAGGCAATCCACTCATTCCAGGTAGTAATCTAATTAACCTTCTCTGAACTGCTTCCAACTTATTAACATCCTTCCATAAGTACAAGTACCGAACAGTATTCTCAATGCAGTCTCACCAACACTATGTAATGCTCATATTTAACTGAAGCATAACCTCTTTACTCATTTAATTCTCCTCACAATAAACCATAAGATCAGCTTTCCTGATTACTCAACATTCCTGCATACTAGCCTGCTGAGATTCATACACTAGAACACCCAGATCCTTCTACATCTCAGAGCTCTAACTTCTCACTATCTAGATTAAATGCTTCCTTTTTTATTCTTTCTGCTAAACAGACAATTTCACACATTCCCACAGTGTACTCTATTTTCCAGATCTTTGCCCACTGGCACAGTCCTACCAGACCATGGGGTTGCTGTACCATTACAAAGAGACGATTGGTGATAGTTTAACCCTAGGGTTACCAAACCTCAGGTGAGGGGAGTGGGTGAGAATAAGAGACCTTCATGGTAATCTGAACAACTGCAGAAATTGAACCAAGACTCTAGCATCCATCACCAGCATTCAGCCAGAGCTAACTAACCCCCTTAATCTATATCCCTTTGTAGGCTCCTTATATCCTCTTTACAACTCACTTCCCTAAATAACTGTGCCATCAACAAACTTCAATACCATATCTTTGAACCCATCATCCAAATCATTGAATAAGTGTAATCGGTTGATGCTTAGCACCAAACTCCGCGGCACACCACTTGTTCTGAAAAAGATCCACTTACTCCTACTGTCTGCTTATTGTTAGCAAGCCAATCTTCTATCCATGCTGAGTATGTTACCTTTTACACCATGAACTTTCATTTTCCATAATAACCTTTGATGTGGCATCTCATCAAATGTTTTCTGGAAATCCAAATCAGTACATCCACTGGTCCCCTTTATCTATAGCACGAGTTACCTCTTTAAAAAACTTCAATAAGTTTGTTAAATATGATTTCCCTTTGACAAGATGATGTTGGCTTTGCTTGATTACCCTGAACTTTATCAAGGGCCCATTATAAAATCTTTAATAACAGCTTCTGAGATTTGACACATGACAGTTAAGCTAACTGGCCTGTCATTTCCTGCTTTCTGCCTCCCTCCCTCCCTATATGAATAAAGGAGTAACATTAGCTATTTTCCAATCTAAAGGAACCTTCCCTGAATCTATTCAATTTTGGAAAATTAAAACCAATGTATCAAGTATTTCAAAACCATAACATTCTACATTTCAAATCCCAGTGAATCAGAGACCAGAACATCCTCCATCCCAAAACTGTGAAAATCAATCACCAGAACATTCTATTTCCTAAAACCCTGGTTATCAGAGACCAGAACATTCCACACCACCAAAACCTTGGAGATTAGAGGTCAGATTATCCTATATCAAAACCCATGGTTCACTAACCAGAACATCTTCCACCCCAAAACCCGGAGATGAAATACCAGAATATCCCACGTCCCAAATCCGTTTGGATCAGAGGCCAGAACAGCTTGAAGCCCTGAACTGCCTGACAGCAATTATGGGAATCAGAGCTCATGCCACCTCTTCTGCCAACCATGGGCATTACAGCCTAGGTCACGCCCCCAATCTTGGGGTCAGTGGCTCGACCTCCTCCAGTTTAACAGTCATGGCGGTTGGGTAAGCCCCATCTCGTTCTTTTCCTCAAAAGGGGCACATCACTGACCCTGTTAATTCGGGAATATTCTCTTCAACTCCCTTCGCTGTAGCGCCTGTTCCTTTCAAACATTAGGTGAGCAAACACTCCAACTTAAAGACAGGAATGCGGGCAAGCGAAGTTTAGTCAACCGCAAAAGAGAGAGAGGGGGGGAAAAGAGAGAAATCCGTTCCCAGAACAGAAACAAACAAACCAACCCGCCGCCAACAGCCCTGCCCGGGACTGTAAACATTGGGAATTTGGGTGGGGGAGAAACGTTTCTCTCAACCAGGCTATCCTGGGGCTGTTGAGAGTCCGAGCCCGGGTCTGGGTGGATCCATTCCACACGTGTCGAGATTGAAAGATGCTGCTGTTCGCATTAGTCCTAGAGAACCGCCTCAGCTCAGATCGCGGGCTTCACACTTTCAGGCCAGCTCCCCTCGGCCCCTTCCCAGAGCACTTCAATCCCGCGGTACACAGGGTCTCCCCGATCAAACCACAGGCCTCTCGATTTACAGGTACAAACCACGCTGCTTTAACAAAAAAAAACAAATCGGCAGGAAATGCAAACTCCCGCCATGCCTTAGCAAGCAAAAGCGCACGGGAGGTATCAACAACAACAATAACAAAAAAAATGGGTTTTTATTGTCCGGCGCTTCTCTCCGGATGAAATCGCCAGTGGGAAAACAAGCGGTCCGGCTCCTCCTCCCGGGCGATGTTGACACCGGAAAGCTGAACACGTTCCGTACCATTTAAACATTCGGGAGTTGAAAAAGCAAGGCGTTGCTGAGGTTTAAAAGTCAGACCTTCTTACCCATTTCGCGTGAGAGAGAGAGGCCGGTGCTCAGCTCTGCGTCCTGCCAGCCCAGTTCCACCAACGTGCCCCCCCCCCCGGTGAAAGATCCTGGAGCACCGGGCGAGACGGCTACAAAATAAAAGAAATCCTCTCCCGCCGATGGCACTTCACTACATCCGTTTTACTGGCCAAGCCTCGATGTTTACCCACCCCCAAGAAAACCTGACTGCTTGCAGCCTGTGGGCTTTCAGAGTGGAGCCGAGGCCAGGGACAATCCACCCCTTCGATGTCACCTACTTTACCCTGCCCTCTCAATTACCCAAGAAGAAAAAAGACTCGTCTCATGAAAAGGGAGGTGGGGGGAGGATATCCCTCATGCCGAGCCTGCCCTTTCCAAGACTCGATGGAAGCGCGGCTGCCACTGAGGTGCTAATTTCTGCAGCTCCTCCCTGATGGCTGACTTCCTCCCTTTTCAGCACCCCAACCCCGCACGCTTCTTCCCTTTACTAATCTCACGCTTGCTTTACAACGCCCTCTCCCTCCGGGTGGCTGCCCTGTCCTGATCTCGCCGCCCCGCACTTCCCTGCTCTCGTCACCCACCCCCCTCCAGGCCCTCCCCGTCGTCCTGCGCTGCCGCCGCCTTGTGGCACGCTGTCACGTGCTCGGGCCTCCCTTACTTTACTCCCCTTACGGCCACCCACCCGTCGACCGTTGCACCTCGGGAAGGTGGAGGAGTCGGGTGGGAGAGGCCGCGCGCGTGCGGGGAGAAACAAAAATTCTGGGCGCGCCCCCACGCACGCCCGCCGTGGGCTCACCCTCCTTCTTCCCCCCCCCGGCTTCTTCACCTCCTTCGCGCACGACACCGCGCCGAGAGCGAAACTGAAGCGGGTTTGGTTGGAGGGAGAAAAATACTAATCGCAACCACCCCCTCAATCTGTGTTATATTTTGTCATCGCTCTGTCCTCCCAAACCCCCACACTACCACGTCTGTCCCGTTGACACGACCCCCCACTCCCAGTGACTTATGTTTCTTCCGCTCCAACACATAGCCCTGCGTGTGACCTAACGGCTCGACACATGCGTGCGCACTGACGCTCGCGGCAGCACCGCGCGTGCGCCGTGGGCCGGGTGGGTGGCGGTGGCTCCTGCGCCTGTACCTGCGCCGACGTTTTCCCCCTTCCCCCGCGCGACGCCCCGCAGCATACACGCCGGCACGCATGCGCGGCCTGGGAATGTGTCCGAGACCTTCACGGCCCATGAGACGCGTGCGCGGAGGTGAGGTTGTTTGGGGGTGGCGCTGGTTTCAGGGCGAACCTCGGTGCTTCGAGGACGGAGGAGGCGTAAAGGGATTGTTGGGGCCTTGTGCGCATGTGTGTCTCCCCGGGGCGAAATGTAGCAATCCCGGAGAATTCTGCAACAGATTAGCGCTGCAGGGGCACGGATCCCCATGTTGGTGGGGGATGCAAGTCGTTTCACCTCCCCCCCCCCCAGCAGATAGACCGGCTGGTGGTGGGGGAAGAGGGTTTTGCACCAGGGTGGGAAGCACTTGCGCTGGAACAATCCTGGCAGGGTTGCCACAAACTTATTGCAGCGCTTCACGCTGCTCATTCACTAGGCAGCAAAACGGCAGACCGCGCCCAGCACCTACACACAAGCCACCTCCATGCATTTAGTGGGACGTGGGTGCATGCACACCTTCGTTTGCCAAACGATGTTCTTCCACCTTGAAATAATAAAGTAGACCACTCCTTTGCGATCGCTATTCCGCGCGGCACGTTGGGACGTGTCGGGGGGCCGTCAAAGGCGTCATGTACCGTGAATGTCTCTTTTTGAGATGCCCGTGTGTGATTAAACGAGATGATCTTGACCCTGGGTTTTACCTTCTCCGCCTAAAGTCCTTTCGTGAGGATATCTCCACGGCACAACCCTACGTTTGCATTCTGACTTTTTATCACTTGGCAGTTACAGAGAAAAGGAACAATACGAAAGAGGCCGATCAGCTCCATATTCCATAAAACCAATATTTTGCGCAAACAAATGTTGATTTAGCCGTCGCTATAAAATACTCAATCTTCACCCATGGTGATATAATTGGCTTTAAGGAATCTATTATAGATCTCAAAACGTAGTTTTGTAACTTATATTCTAAATGAGGAATGTATCAGGAAAGCAAATGTTTGTCATGTTTACCTATAAAAAGGGTAAGAGTGAGAAAGGTTAGATGCAATTCTAAGGCTTTGATCTGAAGACACCTGGAGTACAATGTACCATTTTGGTTTTCTTATCTCGGGAACAATGCAGTGTCCTTGCCTTAGACTACTATCATTCTGTAATTACAGGGTTGCCATATGAGGCATAGCAGTTCTCCTTTTGCAGTCCCTCAGGGTTGACCATAACTTACTTGCACTTGGGGGTGGGATGTGCGGAGGTTGAATCATCCAATCCTGGAGCTGCAAACTCTGCCACAGTGGACCAGGTGCTGTCTGAGGAGGTAGGTAGATGGGAGCGATCAGGTATCCTTGTAACATTTTCTCTGCCCTCCTGGTGTTCACTTACCACTGTGGAGCTAGGAGTAGAACACCTATTTAGGGTGTCTTGTGTCTGGGCATACAGACAGTATGGCTTGCTCATCGCAGCACTGCCTTGACACTAGGGTTATGAGAGAGGACACCCACTTTAGTTCACTAATCCTGCCAGTGGATTTGCAGGATTTTGCAAAGGCAGCCCTGGTGAGAACTTCAGGCTGAACATTGTCCATGTTTTCGGTACATACAGGAGGGTGGGGTCCACAGATGCTCCGTTGACCGTGAACTTTGTGCTGGGTTTCAGGTCTCAAACTTTGAACACTCTGTTCCTCAGGCATTCAAAAGCTGTACTGGTGCATTGGAGCCAATGTTCGATTTTACTGTCAATGTCATAGCTCACAGTAAGTGGCTCCGAGATATGGGAAATGATCCACATTGTCACCATGGGTTTTGATGGTCAGAGGCCCTGTTGTGTGGCAGGAGCGGGCTGGTAGAGAACCTTTGTTTTCTGGATATTTACTATAAGGCCTAGTCTCTCAAATGCCTCAGTGAATATGATGGTGTTGGTTTACAGCATGACCTCCAATGTGCACACACATAAGCGTGATCTACATACTAACTCGATTAACTTGATGACAGAGATTGGGGTGGTGTTGGTTCTGGCCTCCAGGCATTGAAGGTTGAACAATTTCCTGTTTGTGTTGTAGGTTAGCCCCACTCTGACGGGGAGCTTCACAGAGATGGGATGAAGTGTTTGGGCAAGGAAGATGGAGACCAGCACTGGTGTGATGATGCTGCCCTACTTGACCCCTGTTTGCACACGTATTACATTTGTGGTGGATCCGTTTTTAAGGGTTGCAGCTTGCAAGTCATTCTGAAGCAGACGGAGAATGGTGACAAATTTCTGCAGGT
Source organism: Ginglymostoma cirratum (assembly GCA_024137785.1). Lineage (NCBI taxonomy): Eukaryota > Metazoa > Chordata > Chondrichthyes > Orectolobiformes > Ginglymostomatidae > Ginglymostoma > Ginglymostoma cirratum. Next base: position 8,395,656 of record JAHRHZ010000133.1, read on the forward strand.
GGCTGAGTTTGAAGAGGATATCCCTCACCATTGTCAGAGCTTTGTGCTGATCGAAGAAGGCCGTGTACAGAGCTTGGTGCTGTTCCTTAAACTTTTCCTGGATTTGTCATGTACAGAGAATCGTTTCCATTGTGCCTTTTGATGGGTGGAGGCCGCATCGAGTCTCAGGAAGGAGATTTTCAGCCACTGGCAGGAAGCGGTTGAGGAGGATTCATGCAATGACCTTCCCCATGGCAGACAGTAGAGATGTCCCTCTGTAATTTCCATGCTTGGACCTGTCTCCTTTCTTGAAAATGGTCACAATTATAGCATCTCTGAAATCCTCCAGATGCTCTCTCCCTCCTCCTTGACCACGGCAACAAGGTCAAGAGTACCTCCCAGCCATATTTTAGCATAATCTTGTGATGAGAAAGTTGTCCTATGAGTAGCAGTAGACTGAGCCTTGATTCTGGTGAGTTTAGGAGCGGGAGATGTTTTCTCATTGCAATGCATATACATTTTTAGAGGGTCTCTCAGTTGACACAAAGTTGTTTACCCAGCTGAAAGAATCAATAGTTAAAGGCCTAAGTCTCAGGATAGGGAATTGACGATTTAGGGATTTGAAGAAGAATGATTTCTTTATTTATGATTGTGACTCTTCGGAGTTCTCTACCACAGAGACTCTGGATGCTCAGTTATTGAATATATTCAAGACTGAAACTGACATTCCTCAGCATGAAGAGAGTCAGAGGACATTGGGTTAGGGCGGGAAGATGGAGCTAATGTAAAAGTTCAATTATGATCTTATTGAATAGTGAATCAGATTCTAAGATCTATGTGGCATTGTTGTTATTTCATATGTTCTTAAAACGTCAAACCATATGATTAGATTCCATTCTATTAGTTACTTCTAGTGTAATGGAACTTCTGGCAGAAGTTGCTAATGGTGAAGAAGGGTGCTGGTCATTTAGACTAAGGTACAGTGAAGTGTCAATGATGCACCTTTGTGTGAGATCCAAACCAGGTCTAGAGAGGTGTTGTCTCACCTTTGCTATCTATCTCGAAAGAAGACCTCAGGCAGCTTCAGCTGACAAACATGGACACCAGGAGACTGTGCCATTCCTACAACAGCCACTAGCTAATGGATGAGTCCAAACTGGCTCGACAACAATGTGAGGTGTTGGAAAAGAATCAGGGAGGAGGGTGGAGTCCTCTATTGGCTGGATCATTGTCAAGGAAAGGTGAAACAACTCATCTAAGTTATCAAGTTTGTGATCAAGCAGGACACCAGGCAACCGAAAAGACAACTGCCTTGATCAGTGAGAAGCATTGTTGGCACGTGATGGTTATTGATGTCTACTGTTTTAATTGTGAGAGTTGTACTTTGGTCAAAACAGGGAAGCAAATTTGCCCAGCAAGCCGTCTCTGGTCTCAAGAAATCTCTAGAGGTGCTTTCAATAGAATTTGTGGTCCTTCACTCCAGTTGATAGGACTGAGCGTGTTCTCATATTCACAGAAAACTCCAGGAAGTTCACACATGACCAATAGGCCTCAATTATAGCCGGAGTGTTAGTAGGCGGTTGCTATGTCTGTTTCAGTATTTGATGTCAGATTCACAGTGACTGGAGCACAACTTGAACAGCAAGATCCTCTGGTTGCTTTGCAATGTCTGTGGCATAGCCAAGAGCTGCACCACTCCCCCAACCAACACCTCACCACCAGCACCCCCCACCCACCCCCGCCACCCACCCCACCACACTCCTTCATCCAGTGGGTAAAGGACAATGCAAATGATTCAACTTTTATCTGATGACTGTCTATACACCTTGTCTCCTTGCCTCCTTCAAATCCCTAAATCGTCAATTCCCTATCCTGAGACTTAGGCCTTTAATTCTTGATTCTTTCAGCTGGGTAAACAACTTTGTGTCAACTGAGAGGCCCTCTAAGAATGAAAGTGGCCTGAAAGCCCTCTGGAGCTGATGTATGCTTATAAAAACCACACACACACAGGCTGTTCTCCATGCTGCCTCTCCTTTGGATGAGGCCCAATCTTTCTTGTGGGCCATCTCCTTGGGCTTATCACACCTTCTGATGGGGATAGCCAGGTAGATAGCCAAGTATCACATGAGGCTGAGCCAGACATTTGAGATGGTATCCAAGAGGACTAAGAAGAAAAACATTGAACAATCGCAAGGCTGACAGGACTGAACTTCCAATCTGTGCAAGCATAATTCCTTCAGAATTGGAAAGCCAGGGTGTGAATAAGGTAAAGAATGTCTGGAACCCTGAACCCTGCAGAATCATCAATTGCTTGGACACAGGTAGCCACACCTATGTTGTTGAAATGATAGCTGGAGGCAGCCTGAGAAAATGGCTCACAGAGGACAATTGCTTGAGACTAGGTGTCAGGCTGGATGATGTGGAGGAAATAGCTCACTCGGGAAAAGTGGAACCTTAAGCGTTGATGCATGATGGCTTGAGTGGAGTTAGAATCCTGGTGTGTCCTGTGTGTTATGAATCCAGAGGCTGCACCCGCATAGTTAAGCCTATCCTGGAAAACGGGGAAGGGGTGCCCTTTCGGGAGGCGAAAGTTGAAGCAACGTGCGCCACACGACTCCTGGAGATCTGACCGACTTAGTGTGCTGTGCGTAGTTACAGGGACTGCAAGTGACAAGCAGGAAACTATGCAACAGAACCAGCAGTTGGCAGTGGTGAGGGAGGATGCTGGGCAGAACAACTCAAGTAGTTGTGCCAGAACCTCCAGCAGCAGATGGAATTTTAAGGGAGGTCCAACCAGGCCAAGTACAGCAGTTGACCAAACCCTGTCTAGGGGACAGTGTGTTTTTGGAGGTCTCATGGGGAAAAAGATCAGATAGACAAAGGATTTCCTCAACCTAGTAAACAACAGGCTTAATTCCATGTAACAACTGTGTCTTCCTTATTAAACTTCCATTTCCCTTCATATTTGTATTGATGCCCGAGGAATAAAAATTCCCTGCTTCATTGATCATTGGGCAATCTGTGAAATTAAATCCTATACTACACAAGGTAATTCTAATTTACTCCAAACATAAAACTTCCAAACTCTTGCTAACAAAAACATGAGTCTAGTGCTTTACATATGAACCTTCCAAATCACCACTTTACGTTCCAAACTATAACAACTGTGGATTAGACAATGCATAATCTAAAGTACACCGTAGACTGAAAAAGCTACTAAGGTACTCAAGATCTGTACACAAACGTTTTGGCTAGTGTACAACATTTTTCTTGATAGGCCTAATTGACTAAAAACTAAACTGGGCCAGTTTCCTAAATTCCATGGAGTCTACAACATGTCAGAGGGGAAAGGTATGCTGTAGACGTTGACAAAGCCTCTTCACCAGCTACAAGGCACAATTTAGAACATGATTGTATACTAGCCAGGATGGATGCAGCTTCTTGACACCATCCTGGACAAAATATCCTATTTGGTGTCAACACTCCAAACTATAGCTTAAACATCCACTCCATTCAGCACTGGTCTAGCAAGGTGCAGCACGTATTATCTACAGAATGCGCAACAATAACTTGCCATATCACTTTTGAACCCACCTTTGAAATTCCCCATGTCCTACATTCAGAATGACAAGGACAACAAGTACATGGGAACAACTCCTCAAAGTATGACCATCCGCAAAAAAAGAGTTTAATCACCTTCCTTTGTCATTCCACGAAAGCATCATTATCAACATCCTGATGAAATCATCATTGACCAAACAAGTAACTGGACCGGCCACATAAATAACAAACAAAAACAGGAATTGCTGGAAAACCTAGTAGGTTTAGGAGCATCTGCAGAGAGAAAGCAGAGTTAACATATCGGGTCCAGTGACCCCTCTTTGGAACTGACTGTAGTGAGGAAATGGTTGGTGCGTACACTGAAGACAGAGTACGGGGAGGAGGGAAGAGTAAACGATACGTGGAAATGAAACCTGGAGAGAGATCACAGACAAAAGAATTGTAAAGCTTGGGGGAATCAATAGCTGCTAATGGGAACCATTACTAGCTGACAATGGATTGGTTTTGGGAGGAGCCCATGTGACAACAATGCCTGGTGTGTGGGGGTTGGGATAAAGACATGGGAGAAGATGCTCAGGCCGTAAAATAATTGAACTCGATACTGAGTCATGAAGCTACAGGGTCCTCAAGTTAAAAATGAGATGTTGTTCTTCCAGCTTGCACTGAGCTGCACTGGAGCACTGCAGCAAGAAGGGACTAGGCCTGAAACGTCAGCTTCCCTGCTCCTCTGATGCTGCTTGGCCTGCTGTGTTCATCCAGCTCTACACCTTGTTACCTGAGACAAAGATGTTGGCCAGACAATCACAGTGGTGTGTTGACGTAGTAGGCAGCGTTATCGGAACTGATGCAGCGGAGAGAAAGGAATAGAGTTTTTATAGGGAGTGAGGACGTAGGGTCAAGTGAGTTTGTGTCGGTGAGTTTGTAGTGGATGTTTAGTCACCTTAATTTCTCTGACACAACCCCCCCTCACCCATTCAAACCTATCTCCCCCTGAACTGACTGCACTCTGCGGTCTTAAATTCAACCCTGGTTTTGTAGTCAAGCCTCTGACAAGCGTTGTTGTCTAGTGTTCGTAAAGATTTATTCAAACACGGTAAACATTAACTATGTACAGGACAAGATTTTATCTCTAACCATGCTGCTGCCGAGAGAGAGCTATTTCTTACTAGTCATGGGATATTTTCTCACTTCCAGTGTTGATGTCGATTATCTTGTTTACATATACATATTAATCGTTAACATGACATTGACATCCAACCTGGACTATTTCAGAATTGAATTTCTTTTGTAAAGTGAGACGCACTGAGGGGACTCCTGCACTACCTGCCTGATCTTCCATTCTACCTGAAGAACAGCCATAGCTCTTGCTATCTATCTACTTTAGGCTAATGCTTTCAGAAGCATGCTATCCATGTAGCTCTCATACAGCCTCACAACATCTTGGAGCACTGCCAAATGCTGCTCAAGCTCTGAAACCTGGAACCTGAGATCTTCCCCTTGACCGCATTTGAGCGTAAAAATGCAAGATGGCAGCACCAGCAAGGTAGGCAGCGTTTGGGCTCCTGGTCCTGTTCGCTCCAGGCGGCCACCTCCTCCTTTCTTCCCTGACCCTTTTTGTCTTCTTTCTTCTTCTTCATCTTCTTCACGTTGGCGGCAGAGAGGGTGACATCGCAGAGGGGAACAGCCGGAACAGGACTCTTAGCGAGGCCTGGCCTGGCAACGGAGACTGGGACTTCTGGTTGTGGTGGGTCCAGAGCGAGGACTGCAGGCATCGACAAGGCGGCAACTTCAGCAGATTGTGGTAGGCCTGGATCGGGGACTTCAGGCATTGGCAAGGTGGCGGTGACAGCAGAGCCAGAGACTCCTGGTTGCAGGATACCTGGAGCGGGTACTTCTGGTTATTGGCATGGCAGGGGTGGTAGCTCCTGGTTGTGGCAGGCCCAGAGCTGGGGGCACCTGGTCATCGTAGAGGCAGCAGTGGTGAGGCCGGGGGCTCCATGTTGCGGGGTGAGCGTGGGTCCAGCATAGGACCTGGCATCGGCGGCCTGTCAGCGAGGTGGGCCTAGACAGCATAGAGATGGCACTTGAAGAGTGTTGACTCTGACGTTGGTGGGTACGGCTCGGTTGTTTTTGGTCGACCAGCTCAGGGCTTGGGATTCATGGTGGAGGTGGCAGAACGAAGATGGACTTTCTTTCAGCTTTATCATTTTTTATCCTTGTAGTATTCAAATGGTGCTGGATTGTGGCAACAATTGAAGCTTTTAACTGTATTTTACTGCGTTGTTCATTGTCGAATACAAGTGACAATAAATCATCATCATCATTTCCTGCATGTGTTGTTGTTCAGGGCATGAGAAGTGTCCTGGAATTCCCACAGAATGTATCTGCTCAAATCTGCACTTTGTCCTGACCATTTACCCCTACTCTCTTCATCCTTCATTTACAGCCTGTTTTTAGACTTTTAACGAATTACTCGATCTAGTTTAAGTGATGGGAGAATATTTAAACAAACCACTACAAATAAGATCACCAAAATCCCACTAGCAACTCTGAAAAGGGAGGGTCAGAGAAAATGTGTTTGGTGGTAGAAAAGGCAGAAGATGGTACATTGAATACTGTTAGAGTGAAAGATAAGGATACAGGAAACCATATCATGGTTCTGGGATGGGGCAGGGGATGCAGAATGGCTTGACAGCAGAAGTTTGGGAAATGAAATGGACACAGTCAAGGGCCTTGTCAACCTTGATGCCGGGAATTTTTTTTAGGTAAATAGATACATATCAGAAATACTTGTGTGGAAGGTCCATCACAGGATAGCAATAAACACAGCTATATTTGATTAGGAATAATTACTAGATCTTACTTCCAAAAGCTAGTGTACATCTCCACCCACAGATTGTATCTGACATCAGTAGAATGAGTACTGCCAATTGATACATTCAGAACCGTTAATTTATACATCATCACTCCACCCCCAAGTGTATATTCTAATAGTTAACCCATTATATAATTATGCATATATGTAAACACAAAGCCAACACCCCACCCCACCATCTCTGACTTCTCAAAAGCAGGCAGTGTAGACACTTCATACTTTTTCCAAAATTCACTCTTTCCCTTAAAGACTGCTGATCCTTGTTCTAATCTGTGGGTTATTTCTCTGCTGGAGGATCTTTTACCTCTCTGATATCCTTCGGGGAGGACTTCTGGTAAGATGGCCCTGCGCTCATCTGCTTTTTTTTCTTTCTTTTTCCTCTCTTTTCTCGTTTCTTTTTCTTCTAATTTATTTTACTTGGTTGCAGTGACGGCATCGGCAGCGGTGAGTAGGCCCAGAAGCATGGACTCAAGTAGGCCCAGCAGCACAGAGTCGAGTAGGCCCAGCAGCATGGACTCATGTAGGCCCAGCAGCACGGAGTTGAGTAGGCCCAGCAGCATGGACTCACGTAGGCCCAGCAGCATGGACTCACGTAGGCTCAGCAGCACGGAGTCGAGTAGGCCCAGCAGCATGGACTCACGTAGGCCCAGCAGCACGGAGTTGAGTAGGCCCAGCAGCACAGAGTCAAGTAGGCCCAGCAGCATGTACCCATGGTGGTGGCATCAGAGGTGAGTTTGGGTTCCTGGCAGATTCTGCATCACCAAGGCACTGCTAGTGCCAAATAATGGCTGCTGCTGCGGAGACGAGTTTTGGTTCCCGACGAAGTGTGCTTCCAGCGCAGATTCATGGAGCAGTGGTGAAGGCAAGTTTGGGCCCAGTACAAGACCCTCCGGCAACAGCAGCAGCTGCATCAGCGAGTTCACCTGAAGTGAACACATGGCAGCAGCAGAGTCGAGTTTGGATCAGCTCGGTACCCGATTGCAACGGTGGCATCTGCATTGGCAAGGTCCAGCAAGGACTCATAGTGGGAAGGGCATCAGTAGAGGAGAAGTGGTGCTGAAGAGTGGCAACTTTTGTTCCAGCAGTGGCAGCACGGCAAAGGGGACTTTTTTCTGGCCACCAGGCCCATGACGGAGCACTTAATGAGACGGCCTGTAAAATTGGTCACTTTCTTTATTTCTTCATTTTTCTGCCTTTATATTCTATATTTTGGTTTATTTTTGTGTTTTAAAGTGGTGCCAGAGACTGGTGACACTTTTCACTGTATTTTGTAACAAGATACACGTGACAATGAATAAATCAAATAAATAAATTATTTTTGATCCTTTATGCTATCTGGAGGACACTTCACCTTCTCAGTTTCCTTCCTGGAACTCAACTGCTCTGTTCACATAAATATCATAGAATCATACAGTACAGAAGACGTCCTTTGGCCCATCAAGTCTGTATTGCCAAAAATATATGACTACTTACACCAATCCCACTTTCCTGCACGAAGCCCATAGCCTTGAATGTTGTGACATTTCAAGTGTTCATCCAACTACTTTTTAAATGTTGTGAGGTTTCCTGCCTCAACAACCTTCCCAGGCAGTGCATTCCAGATGTCCACCACCCTCTGGGTGAAAAGGTTTTTCCCCAAATCCCCCTCTAAACCTCCTGCTTTTCACTTTAAAATTACACTCCCGTGTTATTGACCCTTCCACAAAGGGGAACAGCTGTTTACATCATGTCCACGCCCCTCATTAATCTTACACACCTCAATCAGGTTTCCCGCGCTTCCCCCCCATCACCCGCCCACAACCTTCTCTGCTCCGAAGAAAACAACCCAAGCTTATTCTGCTTATCTTCATTGCTGAAATGCTTCATCCCAGGCAACATCCTGGTGAAGATAACAAGGTGTGGGGCTGGATGAACACAGCAGGCCAAGCAGCATCATAGGATCAGGAAAGCTTGTCGTTTCGGGCCTACTTTCCTGCTCCTGTGATGCTGCTTGGCCTGCTGTGTTCATCCAGCCCCACACCTTGTTATCTCGGATTCTCCAGCATCTGCAGTTCCTATTATCTCTGATACAACATCCTGGTGAATCTCCTTTGCACCCCCTCCAATGCGAATCACACCCTTCCTATAGTGTGGTGACCAGAACTACACACAGTACTGCAGCTATGCTGTAAGCAAAGTTCAGTGCAGCTCCAATACAATCTCACTGATCTTGTAATATATGCCTCAACTAATAAAGTCAGAAGTCACACAACATCAGGTTATAGTCCAACAGGTTTATTTGAAATCACAAGCTTTTGAAGCACTGTTCCCTTGTCACTTCACCTGATGAAGGAACAGCGCTCTGAAAGCTGGTGATTTCAAATAAAGATGTTGGACCATAACTTGGTGTTGTGTGACTTCTGGCTTTGTTCACCCCAGTCCAACATTGACAACTCCACATCATGACTAATAAAGGCAAGCATCCCATATGCCTTCTTAACTACCCTATTAATCTGCCCTGTCACCTTCAGGGATCTGTGGATAGGCAGATCCCTCTGAGCTTCCTAGTGTCTTGCCATTCATTGAGTACTCCCTTATCTTGTTTTTCCTTCCAATGTACATGGATTTCTGAACCTGGCAACTGTGTTGTCATTGGAAGAAGTAGTCTCCTTATGACAATTTTCTGGATGCTAAGACTACTCAGTTTCTTCTTCTTGACCATATCTAGAGCTCTAATTGGGGGACAATCGAGTCATACACATCTTATTTTCTTTGAGTTCTTCAGTCACCCTTTCTGTTCCTTTACTGTAAAGTGAACTTTTTCAAACTCTGGAATTATCAAATTATTGACAGAGGGATGAACATTTCCAACAATCATAGAGCACATACAGCACAGAAACAGGCCCTTTGGTCCAACTCATCCATGCTGACCAGACATCCCAATCTGACCTAATCCCATTTACCAGCATTTAGCCCATACCTCTCTAAACCCTTCCTATTCTAATACCCATCTAGATGCCTTTTAAATGTTGTAATTTAACCCGCCTCTACCACTTCCTCTGGCAGCTCATTTCATACACACTCCACCCTCTACCAGAAATGGTTACCCCTCAGGTCCTTTTTAAATCCTTCCCCTCTCGCCTTAAACCTATGCCCTCTGGTTTTGGACTCCCTCACCACAGGGAAAAGACCTTGGCTATTCACCCTATCCTTGATAATGATTTTATAAACTTCTGTAAGGTCACCCCTCATCTTCCAAGGACCTTGATCAGAACAACCAATGGGCTGAAGAGTGGCAGATAGAGTTTAATTTAGATAAATGTGAGGTGTTCATTTTGGTAAAGCAAACCAGTGCAGTTCTTATGCAGTAATGGTAGGACCCCTGGGGAGTGTTGCTGAACAAAGAGACCTAGGGCACAGTTCCTCAAAAGTGGAGTCGCAGATAAACAGGGTGGTGAAGAAGACGTTTCGTATGCTTGCCTTCATTGGTCAGTGCATTGAGTATAGGAGTTGGGATGTCATGTTGTGGTTGTATAGGACATTGGTTAGGCCACTTTTAGTATACTGCGTACAATTCTCATCACACTTCTATAGGAAGGATATTGTTAAACCTGAAAGGGTACAGAAAAGCTTTACAAGGATTTTGCTGGGACTGGAGGGTTTAAGTTATGGGAAGAGGCTGAATACGCTGGGGCTTTTTCTCATGAGAAGTCTGTGACTTCCTCTCTATTGACTGAGTCAAACAGCTCTTTTGTACCAATATAGTATTTCACTTGATTCTTTAAATTTGCTAGTTTTCAGCTTAAATAAATTACAAAGCATACCTGATTCTGTAGGCTTGATGTAAAATTATTTTCTGGCAAGTTAACCTTTCCCTGCAGCTGTCTGTCATGGAGCCTAAATGGTGTTGCTCATTGCGAGAGATGAGAACTCTCTTTTACTTTCTCTGGTCCTCTTGTTCTGGCCCTTGTGTCATTCTTCATAAAGTTGTTTCTTTTTCCCTTAGGGATTTCTAACTTGAGCCCCTGCGCCTTCAGTTGCTCTGTAGACAGCCTCCTTTGCTCAGATATTGTTTTAAGTGTGGCTGTTTTCTCTCTGTTTTCTGAGCCCACACTTGGTTTTAGTGCTTCTTACTACCTTCTGAATGATTTTTTTCCTCTCTGTCAGAGTGCTGACCTTACTTTTCGCTGATTCCATGACTGTTGATGATCATGTTTCAACTGCTGTCTGTGTTTTTAATATAGTTTTAAAACAAAATTAAACCTGCTCTTAATTGATTAACTCACTTGCTTGACATCCTTTTTTCCCCCAAAGGGATTTCTGCCCTTTGTGGCGAGAGTTAGATCCACACAGTTGTAATTACATGGTAATTTCTCAGATACCACTTCTGGTACCTTGTGATATTTGCTGCCTCTACCAACATGTGGTACTAAGTAAGGATTCTTTAAGGTAGTTGACTACCACCAATCCTCCTTTGTTTTAGCCCTATCTACTGATCAGTGTTAGAAGAGACACTGTTCATTGATATCATGAAAGTTAATCGTATGATAGCAATAAGTACAACAACATTTGGTCATAATTACTAGGGCCTTAGGGAACTGGTACATTTAAATCTGCTCCCTCTGAAAGCTGGAGTAGAACTACTTGTTCCCCACTCCTTCCTTCACAAGTGTTTGATATCGGCAGCATGTGGAGCATGAGCATTAATCCCCAAAGGAGCAGCACTCCGAAAGCTTCTGATTTCAAATAAGCCTGTTATATTATAATCTGGTCTTGTGTGACTTCTGACTTTGTCCACTCCAGTCCAACAATGGCACCTCCACCTCATGGTATACGAGTTCCCCTGACTGGGGCTATTAATTTGGTCCAATCAAGGAACCCTGACTGACAGACAGCAACAGGAGTGTCAAACATCCTGTGCACTCAGACCTGGCTCTGAGGACCTGGATCACGATCAAAGACTCCCCATGTGTAAATATAGGGTGACTTGGTGACAGGATACCCGGCCTCAGTTATTTCACTGATACAGTTTTCTATTTTTTAGGGTGAATTTTCCCTTTTCTCCAGCTGTCACTGTTGCTAACCAGATTTTCCCACTTTTCTAAATGATCAAATTGGTGGCAACCCACTTTTTCGAAAGTTTTCCTACCTTCTGCAGCCAAGGTGGAGTTTTCCCTCCTTATCTTGGCAAAACTAATGCTTTCCTACCATTCAGGGCTAAAACACTCAGCATTCTCTTCTTCCGTTGCCTGCAGTTTTTGGACAATGAGATACTGCCTTAGTCAGCTCACCGATTCTCAATGCAAGTTCAGAAACAATGCTATCACCTGGTTCTAAAATGCATGCCAGAACCACTCATGATGCATATGTCTAATTGCCACTCTCACTGAATGCATGACATCCATCGTATATGTGCATGCTTCAGACACTCATAGATCTATTACGCTACAGTGCAGGAGAGAGTGCAATCTACAACGGTGAGATGTCAGCTATTACAGATTGTCCAGCTAAAACCTTCACAGCAGGAGCCAATGGAGATGACTGGGATACCAGCACCAGTGAACATTGGAGATGAAGATTCTCTAATTTCTCTGCTGAATAACAACAGCATTAAATATCTTCAACTTAAATTTTATACAAAATTAAGTCACGTTGGCTTGATTTTAGCACTGACTGAAGTATGACGATGTGAATTTCAAACTTTTTTTACACCCCCATAACAGGTCCTGCCTGTCTTTTCTCTTCACTAGGGCCAGCATGGAATCCATGTCTTAACAGATAACAGTTTTTCAAATGAGCTGGTTCCTTCTGGGGATGCATTTTCACAGGACACAGTCTTAGTGGTCAACAGCACAGACTTAATCACCATAAAAGGTTCTGTTAGAGACCCAGATTGGATCTCAACTTCAAGAATCACATTTCACAAGTAAGCATGAGCAAAAAGCAGCGACAGACTGATGTCGACAATCTGTTTTGGCGAACACCACTCTCTCCAAGTTCTGCTCTGCTGGACAGAGATGCTGAAACCTTAGACCATTAATAAAATGGAGAATGATGGTTTGAGAAAATGTTGAAAGTACTCAGCTCAATGAGCAGCATCTGTGGAGAGATAAAGCGAGTTAACATTTTAGATCAATGGCTTTTGGTTAGAACATTAGAACAAGGTTATTAGCTAGATATTAGCATGGATAAAAGATTGGCTAACAGAGTTGGGATGATGAGATTTTCAGGATGGTAACCTGTAACTAGTGGAGTGCCACAGAGTTTAGTATTGGGGGCACAAAATCACTTGGTTGAGGAAAATGAATGAACTACAGCCAAGTTTGCAGACAACTCAAAAATAGGTGGAAAGATAAATGCTGAGATGATACAGAGTCTGCAGAGGGATATAGACAAGTTAAGCAAGTGGGCAAAACCTGAGCAGATGGAAAATATTGTGGAAAAATGTCAGTTTGGCAGGAACAATAGAATAGCTGAGTATTATCTGAATGGAGAAAGACTGTAGACAGCTGTAGAACAGAGGGAATTTGGGTGTCCTCATACATAAGTTTCAGAAAGCTAACATACATGTTCAGCAGATAATAGGGAAAGCAAATGGGATGTTGGCCTTTATTTCGTATGGAATGGAATATTAAATTAGGGAAGTTTTGCTAAAACTATACAAAGCACTGGCCAGACCACAACTGGCATAACGTTTGTCCAGAGGCTGATATTAGGTATGGGCAAGGTAGAAAGAGACTGTCTAATGAGGAGAAGTTGTATGTGTTGGGCTTTTACTCATTAGAAGATTAAAAGAAGTCCATAAGGTCATTTCTCAAAGGTGATTTCACAGGGTAGATGCAGAAAGGCTGTTTCACCTTGTGGGAGAGTTTAGGTCCAGAGGGCATAATCTCAATAAAAGGGGACACACATTTAAGACAAAGATGATGAGGAATTTATTCTTTCAGAGGGTTGTGGAATTCCTTACTGTAGAGGACTGGTGAGTTTGGGTTGTTGGAGTTTTACTCGTACTTTGTTGTTGTTGGAGGCCAATCGTCTCTTTCCTAAGGTACGGTTATAGGAGTCCCTCAGGACAGTGCACTGGGCCAAAATAATGAGGTTGTTTTTGAATGTGTGCGAAGTGTTCAGTACTATTCACAGCTCCTCAGAGCTGAATCAGTACATATCTAAATGCACCAAGATCTGGGCAACTTTCAGGCTTAAACTGATAAATGACAAGTAATGTTTGGCCCACATATGCAATCAACATCTCCAATAAGCATTTAACCATCCTGTCCTCATACTCAACAGTGTCGAGGGAGGGTTGGCTACTGACCACTGGATTAGCTTGATCAAAAGTTAGAAGCTCTGCAAAAAAATAAACCAAAAGAACTGCAGATGCTGGAAATCTGAACTACAAATAGAAATTGCAGGAGAAATTCAGGAGGTCTGGCAGCATCTATAAAGAAAGAATTAATGTTTCAGGTCCAGTGGCCCTTCAGTTTTTGCACTGGAGGCACTGAGATGAGTAACTTACCTCCAGCTCCCCAAAGCCATCTACAATGCATGAATAAGGAGCATTGTGGAATACTTGCCTAGATGAGTGCAGTTCCAGAAACACTCAAGAAGCTCAATAACTCCAGTACAAAGCAGCCCACTTGATTGGCACCCTATTCCTCACCTTCAACATTCATTCCCTTTACCACCGATACAGCGATAGCGAAGTAAACCAACGACAAAATGCATAGCAGCAAATCACCGTGGCTCTTTTAACAGCACCCTGTAACCTTTACTGACTAGATTAAGGGCAGTGTATGCATATGAGCAACACCACTGTATGTTTCCGTGTACATCCCATGCCATGTTGAATGGGTATTAAATCACTGCTCCTTTTGGAAATCCTGCAAGTCCCTTTGTAACAGATGTAACTACACCAGATTGACTGTCACAGTTGAAGAAGGCAGCTCACCAACATTTCAAGGTCAAAGGAGAAATGGGCAATAAATCCTACATTATGAGGTATGAAACAACTTGAGGAAAGGGAATTTCAGAATAGCTTTCAGGAGGCAGACAAACAACAACATTAATGACAGCATAAACAAGACTATTCCTTGGCTAGACCGTTAATATATCAGTCTCAGCCCCATTTATTAAACATACGTAAGGATCAGAGAAAGCAGCTGAATGTGCTGATGTTTAAAATCTGATGCTTGGTGTAATTTTCTTTTGCCAACCAAGTGGCAAGTAATGTTTGATGATTGACATTTATGCCACACGTTCATCCTGCATTATTGAGAAGCTGTTTTTCAAGAAAGACCATAAGACACAGGAACAGAAGAACAGCCCATTGAGTCTGCTCCGCCGATGCTGATCTTATCATTCTTGACTCCACTTTCCTGCCTTTGCCCAGAATCGATACCCTGACAGATTGAAAATCTCTCTCTCTCTTTCAGCATTGACAATGCTTAATGACTCAGCCTCAACAGCGTTCTGTGGTAAAAAAATTCCAGAGATGCACTACCCTTTGAGAATCTTCACAAATATGATTTGGAACACCACTTCACTGTCCAGCATTCATACGGGATTAATGTTCGGTCCCAGACAACCCGTCTAAAATGTCAGTGGTGAGCCCACCAAAATAACGACGGCTGCTCCTCACCAAATTATAGACACAGGTGACCCACGAGGGAAATTCCCCTCTTCCCAATCTCATTGCAGGCAAAACAGCAGCAGGTGCAGGATGCAGGCTTGAAGTGGCTATAATTGGTCATTGAGGGCCTCAAAATGGTAGGCAGGAAGCCTTATAAGTATCTCTCCAATTCTGGTCACTTGAGCATCTCTATTTTCATCACTTCATCTTTGCTGGAAGACTTTCAGTTTACCCCACACTCAGCAATGTACTCCCTGAACTTCTCCCTCCTCATTTAAAATGTTCTTCACAACCTGTCTCTTTTACCAACCTTGATTGTGTAGCTTAGTGTCATATCTTGCCCTATAAAGCAACTTTAAATTGTTTGAAGCATTTAGGTTGCAGTACTACTCTAGAGCTGGAGCCTAGTCTCTCTTCGAACAGAAGTAGTAATGTGAGGCCACGCTGGAGGAAGCAGTGTCACAGTCTGTAGGTTCAATGTACAACAAACATTCTAGGCACCTGGTTTAAAAAGCTGAGGTCCACATTTAGACTCGTGTGAAGGATGACTACTTAAGGGAGGTGTTTATCAGAGACCCACTAAGCAAAAACGCTTTGGATTGCTGTGACTGACATTTAGCAGATTGGGGTGGGGGGAGAGAACTGTCGTTGTTGGTCAATTTGCGACACTTCATGTTATGTTCTGCTTACTTGCTGTGAACAATCAAAGTTATATGTTCCACAGTATATTCCATTACCTTTTAAAAAGACTTATTTAACCTGAAAAGATAATTTCAAATAGATTCCAAACTTGTTAAGACTACTGATAAAAACAGAAAACATACAGGTGATCTATGTACAAAAAAATGAAAACCTCAGCAGCCCTCGTGTGATGCTGCGGTAGTGTCCCCACCCCTAAAATAAGAGATCCAGGTTGAACTCCCACCTGCTCCCAAAAGGTGGTAATAACATCTCTGAATAGATTGATTAGGAAAAATAAGTTAACTAAAATAAAAATCTCAGAGCTTTAAACTAAAACAAGTCCAGTTTATTTTAATATAGAACATGATAAGAAACACAAAACTAGAGGCAGTTCAACTTCTTTTCTAGGATATCCCATTCAAACAAACAAAAAAAAAAAAAAAAAGTCCTGTTTAATGATCTTCACAAAAATGCTTTATTTACACCAAGAGTCCTATCTGAAGTCTGGGAGAAAAATAGACAATCCAAACTCCATTGAGTGTTATAAAATGAAGAGTGACAGGCATAGTTAACAGGCTGGCAGGCACAATAAATTGTAAATTGCCACCAATGAAACATCTTTATTTGATACTGGATCTGACTGTACATTTCTAATAGTGCTTTTAGTAATTTACATATTTTCCAAAGTCACATACCCAAGCTTTATTGGGAATTCTCACTGTCAGGCAGTTCCAAATTTGTCCTAAGTAGAGTGTAAACTGTCAAACAGACAATCAAAAAGTTAAACAATTTCTGATGGCTGACAGGACGACAAAAGTGCAGATTTAAGATGACTGTCAAGAGAACTAGTGGTAACAAGAGGAAAAACTATTTTTCACACACCAAATAGTTAATATTTAAAATATGTTCCCTGATAGTTGCCTTCAAATTGGATAAAATACTTGAAGCGAAACACATTGCAAGGATGTGGGCAAAGTGCAAAGGAATAGGATGAAGTGGACTGCTCTTCAAAATAGCTGACAGACTCAAATGGTCTGAATAGTTTCTTTCTGTGCTGTATTTTTCTATGAAACAAATGGAGTTGGTTGGTGATAATACACTTCAAGCTTGTCTAAGCAATACACTAGAGAAGAGAGGGGTTCTGGTCATAGAGTTATACAGCACGCAAACAGACCCTTCAGTCCAACTCATCCATGCCAGCCAGATATCCTAAATAAATCTAGTCCCATTTGCCAGTATTTGGCCCATATCCCTCTAAAGCCTTCTTATTCATTTCCCCATGCAGATGCCTTTTCAAGTGTTGTAATTGTACCAGCCTCCACCACTTCCCCTGGCAGCTCATTCCATACACACACCACCCTCTGCATGAAAAAACTGCCCTTTAGGTCTTTTTTAAAATCTTTCCCCTCTCCCCTTAAAACCTATGCGTTCTAGCTTCGGATTCCCAAACCTTGTCTATTCACCCTATCCATGCCCCTCATGATTTTATAAACCTCTATGAGGTCACCCCTCAGCCTCCAATGCTCCACGGAAATATCCCCTGCTTATTCAGCATCTCCCTGCAGCTCAAATCCTTCAGCTCTGGCCATGTCCTTATAAATCTTTTCTGAATCCTTTCAAATTTCACAACATCCTTCCTATAACAGGGAGACCAGAATTGAACGCAGTATTCCAAAAGTGGCCTAACTAATGTCCTGTACGGCGGCAACATGACCTTCCAACTCCTATACTCAATGCACTGACCAATAAGGCAAGCATACCAAATGCATTCTTCACTACCCTATCTACCTGCGACTCCACTTTCGAGGAACTATGAACCCGCACCCCCCCCCCCCCCCAAGGTGTCTTTGTTCAGCAACACTCCCCACACCCTACCATTGTATATAAGTCCTGCCCTGATCTACCTTTCCAAAACGCAGCACCTCACATTTATCTAAATTAAACCTCATTTGCCACTGTTTGGCCCATTGGGTCCCGTTGTACTCTGAGGTAACTTTCTTCACTGTCCACTACACCTCTAATTTTAGAGTCATCTGCAAACTTACTAGCCACACCTCCTATGTTCATATGCAAGTCATTCATATTAATGACAAAAAGCAGTGGACCCAGCACCACTTGGACCTGTAGAAACAGTATTAACAGCGCAGGGGTGATATTTTGATGCACAAGCAGTATATCTCTCAATATGAGATGAGCCTGATCTCCAGCACAGGAACTGTACAATACATAACTAGATCTCCTGAATCACCCCCTGTCATTACAGCAACAAAATTAAGTGATGAAAAAGCAAAACTTAAGAACTGTATTTAAGCTAATACTTGCTATAAAATCTCAATATATTCTGTAGGTTTAAAATAAATATCACAAATCGTAATCAGTGAAAGAGCAGTAAAATGTGAGCAATGTTTTAAATAAATTCCGCATTACTGAAGATCAGCTCTGAATTTTAACTCAGCAAACGTTTTGCTTTCTGTTCAACATTTACATATGATTTAAACCATAACATGGCAAAAATCTTGCCGAATACTTGGGTTGTGGATACTATAGGCAATCCACACAGACACGGAGAGAATGTGTATAAATTCAGCACAGTCAGCCAAGGCTGGAATCAAGCCCAGGTTCCTGGAACCTAGAGGCAGCAGCGTTAACCACTGAGCCAACGTGCTGGCCTAGGCAACTTCCCAGGCGCTTGCCTCAGAGTCAGTGAGTCAGGCTTTCCACATGGCTCCTGACGTGCAATTTGTGTCACTCCTGCAACAATGTGCACGCTCACTGCCTGTGTGGTGTTTGCACAACCCGCGTGGGTTTCCTCCAGGTGCTTCAGTTTCCTCCCATGGTCCAAAGATGTGCAAGTTAAATGGATTGGCCATGATAAATTACCACATTGTGTCCAAGGATGTGCAGGCTAGGTGGATTAACCATGGTAAACACTGGGTTACAAGAACAGTGGTGGGGTCTGGGTGAGATGCTTTTTGGATGGTTTGGGCAGACTTGATGGGCAAAAAAACAAAAAAACAAAACAAAAAAAAAAAAAAAAAACCGCTTTTCGTCTGCAGTGTAGGGATTCTATAAAATTGAAATTTCCAGGAGGCAATTCCTGTAATCACTGTTGACTGTTGTAAAAACCCATCTGGTTCACTAATGTCCTTTAAGGAATGAACCTGCCACGCTCACCTCATCTGGCTCACATGTGACTCTAGACCCACATCCATGTGTTGCTGGGCAATATTGTTCTTGCCAATGACACACATATCCCATGAACAAAATTAAAAAAACATTCTAAATTTAAGTGTTCACATTTGGCTGATCAGGATCAAAACAAGATCACTAGGGCTTATCAGAAGAGTTTTTCATTATAAAGCCTATGATTCTGTTGCTTTACTGACTGCTTTCTACTCTGTTACCTTCAATAAATTTGCACATTCCCCTGGTTTCTATGTCCTTGTACTCCCTTTAAGTTGAATGCATTATTTTACATTGTCCTTTTCATTCCTGTCACCAGGATACATCACTTCACACTGAAATAAAAGCAAGATACTGTAGATTCTTGAAATCTGAAATGAAAACAGAAAATGATGGAGAAACTGAGTAGTTTCACAGCACATATGAGAACAAACAGAAATATTACTTTAGTCATATCAGGCTCAAAGTATTAACTCATTTTGTCTCTCCCCAGAGGTTTCCAGACCTATTGAGACTCTCCAGTGCTTTCTGTTTCCACTTCACACTCCTCTGCATTGAACAGTCTGTCAAACAGCTTCTGTCCTCAACTTGATCGCTAGCCTCCTCAGCTGACACCACCTTCAAAATTTAGCGGCATCTGCCAATGTTGAGATTGTGCCCTGTGTGCCAGAGTACGTTCACCCCGAGCTACACTCTTACCACACCACACCACACCACACAGTGGGGAGCCGCACTATTCTTCCCATTTTGGTACACTACTTCCACTTGCACCCTAAATTAGATTTATTTAGTTGCATTATTCGTCCCACCCTCTCCCAAATTAGGTGCTGACCTACACTGTTTCCCCTCCCCCAAAATAAGACTTAGCTACACTATTCTCCCTCTCAAATTAACTGCTTAACTACATTATTGTTTTGTTTCGTTTCTCTCCACACCCACCCGCCAAATTAGGTGCGGAACCAGCCTTTTTGCCTTTATCAGGCAAAGCCAGGAAATTGCAACATCGCGGGCTGCACGTCACTTTGGCGGGATTCCCTGACATGATGTCTCACGTGAGCTCGTACTGAGCGGCCCCCCCCCCAAACTCGAGCGACTCATGTGGGCGCCAAAGCCCCGTGCGCGGGAGAGTTCAGCTTCCCCAGAACTAACGCTCGAAAACAGCACGAAATACAGTGGTTATTTGAGAGTTGGTTCCATTGAAAAACAATACATTCACTAACTCTAACAAGATCTGAGCGTTCGCAGGAAATTCAAATCAGCGTTCGGTGACCGCCGCCGCCGGCTGGAATCACGTGACCCACGGTGCACGGGGTTTCCCACTTCCTCGAGCTTGCCATTTAACAGCTCGACAGTCGTCGTGAACAAATCCAGGAGATTCTGATTGTCGCTCCGAATCGATCCGCTGTTTCTGTTTAACCTCCACCCTCTTTTTTTTTGTCCCCCGCCAAGTCAAGCCAATTCCACCAACATTTCAATTTCGGTTATTTCCGCCGTGCCCTTCTCCGATGCTCGGCAATATCCGGCGTGTCGTGATCCTCGGTTGTTTCCGGATGCAGGCCGGCGGGAGCCTCGGCTCTTTCCGCGATCCGACCGGCTGAGGCCTCGACTATTTCCGGAAGCAGCCTGGAGCCTCGGCTGTGCCCGGAACATTACCGACGGAAGCGTCGGCTATCTCCGGAATCAGCCTGACGTTTCGGATGTACCCGAAGCCCGACCGACTGAAGCTTCGGCTATTGCCGGAAACCTACCTCGCCCTCGAAGAGTGAAGAGGTGGTTGTCGTACAGAGGTATGCGAAAAGTGAAATAAACAAAAAAAAGTGAAGTTGTTAGAGAAACCGTCGACAGAGAACATACAGTTAACGTTTCCAATGTAGTAACCCTCCGTCAGGACATCAGAAAACCGAAATCACACGTCCTGGTGTTTATTTCCCCCAACTCCGTCATGATAGAGTGCTGTTTAATTGTGTCACATCTACACTCCAGTTACTTAAACCTGTTCGACCAGGTTATTAATGCTGCAGCAACATTGTAGCTGACACAGCATTCATTTTCAAATCGTCTCTGGCCTGAGGACTGAAGGAATGTTAATGTGGTACCATTATTCAAGACGGGTGGCAAGGATAAACCAGGACACTAAGTCCATGCTCTGGTAGGGAAACTTGGATAAAATTATGAAGGACAGAATTGATCACGGCTTGGAGAGGCAAGGATAGTCAGCATGGTTTTGTCAGGGGAGGATCATGGAAAACAATGAATTTAGAGTCATGCAGGATGGAAACAGCCCCTTTGGTTCAACTGGTCCATGCTGACTAGATATCTAAACTGATCCAATTTGCCTACGTTTGGTCTATATCTCTCTAAATCTTTCCTATCAATGTGCCTCTCCAAATGTCTTTTAAATGTTGTGGTTGTGCCTGTCTCTACAACTTCCTCGGACAGCTCATTCCATACATACACCACCCTCTGTTGAAAAAATTGCTTCTCCGGTCCCTTTTAAGTCTTTCCCCTCTTACTTACAACCTATCCCCTCTAGTCTTAGACTCTCCTACCTTGGAAAAAGACCTTGGCTAGTCACCTTATCTATGCCCCTCATGATTTTATAAACATCTATTAGGTCACCCCTTAACCTACGACACTTAAGGGGAAAAAAGTCCCAGCCTGTCTGTAACTCAAGCCCTCCAGTCCTGGCAATGTCCTTGTACATTTTTTTTCTGCACCCTTTCTAGTTTAACAACGTCCTTATAAAAGCAGGGCAACCAGAATTATAATACTCTAACAGCGGCCTCACCAATGTCTTGTACAGCCACAACGTGGCATTCCAGTTCTGAGGAAGGGTCACCAGACCCGAAGCGTTAACTCTGTTTTCTCCTTCACAGATGCTGCCAGATGTGCTGACCTTTTCCAGCAACTTTGTTTTTGTTCCTGATTTACAGCATCCGCAGCTCTTACGGTTTTTATTGTGACATTCTAGCTCCTGCTCAGCTCAGTGCTCTGACCAATGAAGGCAAGCGTGCCAAACTACTCCGTTTATATGCGATGCCACTTTCACCACCTTTTGTATTCTACCATCAAGCCAGTTATGTATCCAGTTGGCTATATCTCCCTAGATCTCATGTGATCTTACTAATCAGTCTACCACGCAGGATCTTGTCAAAGGCCTTAAAATCCATGTAGATACTGCTCTTCCTTCATTTATCTTCTTGGTAACCTCTTCGAAAAAAAACCTCAAATTTGTGAGACACAATCTCCCATGCAAGCAATGCTGACAATTCCTAATCAGTCCTTGCCTTTCCAAGTGCATATAAATTTACGCAGAGGTGACTAGATGTGTAGATGAGGGTAGGCTTTTCTTGAGATCTTGTATGGCAGATTGATTAAGAAGCTATGATTCCACAGGGCATTTTGGCAAATATCAGCAATTCTGTCCACTTGGCTGGATGAGTGCAGTTCCATCCACGCTCAATCATCATGGCAGCAATTTCTGTAATCTACAAGAAGCACTGGAGAAAATTGCTACTTCTTTGATAGTAACTTCCAACCGACAGCCACTACCATTGAGAAGGACAAGGGCAGCAAATACATGGGAATATCAGCACCTGTAAGATTCCCTCTAAGTCATTCATCATCTTGACTTAGAAATATATCGCTGTTCCTTCATTGGCACTGGGTCAAAATCCTGGGACTCAGCACTGTGGGTATATCTACACTCAATTACAGCAGTTCAAGAAGGCAGCACTCCATTTCCACCTCAAGGTCAACTTCCCACATTATTCCTTGTTTCTTTATTTGTTTAGCAAATGAAAATCCCCAGAGTTGAGCAATCAGCTCCTCATTTGCTGAGCTTATGGTTAGGTGGTCTGCTACTTTGAGGGACACTCCGTGGGAACGTGCACCATTATTTGTGTCTGTCCACCAGTGCGTATGGTATTTATATTGAGGCCTCGTGATGGAGGTTGGCTGCACAGGGGCAGGAGATTATTCTTTAGTTCCTGGATAATTGGTGACCCAAATCACCTCATTGTTCCCTCCAGAAGCAAAGCCTTATTGTCTAATTCATTACTAGATCAAGTAGTAATGGTTTTTCCTTGACCTGTTTGGCAAGGACCACTCTCATCGTGGTCGTTCAAAACTTGTCATTCAATAAATGGGATAAGTGACCATTAGAGACTTCTCCGTTTCCTTGAACCAAAGGACATCTGGTAGATCTTGGAAGACTGCTCATATGAGGCACCGAGATGGAAGGCAGACAGTAGGTGAGTTGAGCAGGTTACTGAGGTGTGAGTAAGTGAGGTGCAGCATAGATGGTTTGAATCAGCTTCTGGTGTGTCGCTGGTTGATGTGGATAATTGTGAAGACAGGAGACGGCGATTTGAGCAGACGGCTACAGTTATGATGCCCATCACTGTACTCAGTTGGGATCCTACAAGATGTGTGCTCAATGACCATGACCAAACAATTGCACAGTAGTCTGTGGATTATGATAGCTTTTCCCCCATGGGTGGATATTCAGAGTCTTTCTTCCCAGCACAGGATGACACCACATTTTGCTAAGAAGGATCCCATCTTGTGGATGCTGTTGTCAAGGGTCGACGAGTTGTCTTCCCAGAGATCTGGTGGAGGAGTCCTCACCACCAGACCAGGTGGTTTGAGATTGCCACCCAGGTTGATGTTCTTCCCCGCTCTGCCAGGTTGGGTGTAATGTTCTGCCCTTCTGCTGCCTCATATTTATCTGTGCCACAGCACCCACCTGTCACCAGTACTTACACTCTGACACGCACTCGGTAGAATATAACAGTAACCATAAGAAATAGGAACAGGAGTAGGCCGTACCGCTCCTTGAGGTTGCTCCACTCTTCAATAGAATCATGGCTGATCCAATTCCCTGCCCTTTCCCCATTACCCTTGGTTCCCCCTACTGATCAAAAATCTATCTATCTCAGCCTTAAATATACACAAGTTCTGTGCTCCCACAGCTCTCTGTGGCATGGAGTTCCAAAGACAACAGCCCTCTGAGAGAAGAAATTCCTACTCATCTCAGTCTTAAATTGACACACCTCTATTCTTAGACTTTTCTCCTAGACCCTAGACTCTTCCACGATGGGAAATGTTCTCTCAACATTTACCTTGTCAATCCCGTTAGGAATCCTATGTGTTTCAATAAGATCACCTCTCATTCTTCTAAATTCCGATGAGTCCCACCCTGTTTAGCATTTGCTCATAAGACAATCATAGGATTATCCATCTTATTAAACCTCAGTAAACCTTCTGTGAACTACCTCCGATGAAATGATAACTCTCCTTAAATAACAGGACCAAAACTTCAGATGAGGTCTCACCAACACCTTGTATACTTACAGTAAGACTTAACTACTCTTATGGTCCAGAGATAAAGGGTACTGCAGATGCTGGAGAATCCGAGATAACAAGCATGGGGCTGGATGAACACTTATGGTCCAACCCACTTGAAATAAAGGCCAACATTCTGTCAGCCTTCATGATTACCTACTGCATTTGTGTGCTTGCTTTCTGTGTTTTGTTATTCATTTAAGTAATATTTTGTTGTTTGTTCTCCCTTTCACAACTTTGTGTTTTCCAACATTATACTCTATTTGCCAACTTTTTGCCCACTTACCTATCCTATCAATATCTCTCTGTAAACTGCATCCCTTTCATAACTTGCCTTTCCACCTAAGTGTTGTCTGCAAATTTGGCTATTGTATATTCACTTCCTTCTTCCAAGTCATCAATATGTATTGAAAACAGTTGGGGTCCCAGCACTGATTTCCGTGGAACCCCACTGGTCACCAGCCTGGAAAAGAATCCCTTATTCCCATTCGCTGCCCATAAGCCATTTCTCCAACACTGTGTGCTGTTATAACTTATAACTTAATCTTTTGTGAGATACCTTGTCGAATGCCTTCTGGAACACCTTCTTTCACTCACCCTCGTTACCTCACTTTCTGCCACAACCACTCACCCTGCGTGCCCTCCACGCTGCCTCTTCATTCCCTTGAAACACCTCAACACCTTTCCTCCATATGCACCAGCCCTAACATATGTCATTTCTTCCATATGCCACCTCCTCCCCACAATGACTCCCCTTTGGACTACTTCCCAAAGACTTTAGGACATATCCCACTGCTCACTGCAGATGAATGAATGAATGATTGTTGATTATTTGTTTATTGTCACATATGTCTTGAAGACACAGTGAAAAGTGTTTTGTTGCCACAATCAGCGGTACCATTTTGAGATGCCACATGTTTGGCGCAAATACTAAGGCCAAGTGATAAAGGTACCACAGTGACATGGCACACTCACATATGAGAAAATGTGGGCATTCTCAAGGATTGCTGCACAGCACTGCCACCTGACTGGTTGTCTGACTGTGCCAAATGCCAAAGCATGCTGAGGACATGCCGATAATCACCAGGTGAATGCGCTCAGGACAGTAAGAGAGGAGCCTTGGTAGGCAGCCTGGTCCACATCATATAATGGGTTCTTTCCCTTATGCAGTTCCTGTACCCGATGCAGCCATACACTGCTGATTGTCGGTGTGCCCTCCTAGACCAGTCAGCCCTTACATGGCACAGTGCCACTGTATTAGAGGATTCCAAGATGGTGGTGATGTCTTTCTGAAAGATGGAGATAATGGAGCTGATGTCCATAATGGAACAGTACATGAAGCTGGTGCTGATGCTCTGCAGTTTGTCCGTGACCCATATTGAATCATCTGGAGCAAGTGGTGAACCTGCCAAGAACTCACTGTAGTTTCAATGTCGAGCTTTGCCAACAGTTTGTGTGGCAAGTTTGGTAAGATTGCAGTTCATGGCGAATGGGCTGTTAACAAGCTGTTTAACAAACAACAACTCTTTGTTCCCTGGAAAAAAAATCTTGTCACGAGCAAAGCAGGGTAGTTGGTGCGAGATGATCTCGCCATTGAGGCAAATATCTCACCCAGTTCTACCTTGCTATGTTTTCATCTTGCTATGAAAACAATGAGACAGCAAGAACTGCAGATGCTGGAGTCAGAGACAACACAGTATGGAGCTGGAGGAACACAGCAGGCCAGGCAGCACTGAAATGAAGAAGAAGGGTCCTGACCCGAAACTTAAGTTTTCCTGTTCCTCTGATGCTACTTGGCCTGCTGTGTTCATTTTGGGTCCTGAAGAGCAACAAGTTCCTTGGAGTGACGAAAACAGGCGATCCACATAAACGTGACAGTCAAGAAGGCACAACAACGCCTCTTCTTCCTCAGGCAGCTCAGGAAATTTGGCATGTCCCTCACCAACTTCTACAGATGCACCATTGAAAGCATGCTGTCAGGGTGAATTACAGCCTGGTATGGCAACTGCTCTGCCCAGGACCGTAAAAAAACTACAGAAGATGGTGTGCACAGCCCAGACAATCACGGAAGCCAACCTTCCATCCATGGACTCCATTTACACGGCTCACTGCCGCAGAAAGGCAGCCAACATCATCAAAGACCCATCGCACGCCAGTAATGCTCTCCTACAACCTCTCTTGTCAGGCAAAAGATACATGCACAAGTAGGTTCAGGAACAGCTTCTTTCTTGCTATTATTAGATCATTTAATGGATTGTAGCCTCAGATAATGTAACCTGTATGCTTCTAAGTTTTTTCGATCTGTGTATCCTTCACTTGCTGAGATCTGTCTGTATCGCTTGTAAACAAAGCTTTCATTGTATTTTGGTACACATGACAATAAAATCAATCAACCAATCAATAAAGTCCACACCGGTCAGAGCCTAGTAAAGTTGCACGCAATGTTTTTACAAATTTGTCATGCATGTTATCCCACTTAAAAATGTTATATTTCATCCCTGTTGAAAATTGCATTGAAAACTAGATCCAAGCATTGCCCAGCAACAGACCTGCCCATTATTTAACATTTAACTATAGTTTTGTTAGCAAAGCACTGAAAGTAACCATTTTTGATCCCTCAATTTGAGCAAGTGAACAAATAGAAACTGCTTTTAATATTTTTTCCATTTCATGGTTTCCAAGCTGGCAAGGAGGGGCACAATGTTAGGAGAATCACAGAAATTTACTGAAGGAAAGTTTTAAAACAAAAGTACACAGATGATGATTAAACCGTTAAATTCTTATGCCATTTACATAGAATTCATGAGCACATAACTAGGCCATTTAGTCCAACAAATCTATGCTGGTGTCCTTTTATCATATTTTGTTGCAACACATATTTTCCACACTCTGTCAAAAGGACTTCAAAAGGTGATTCTCACCCTTCCTCGAAGTTTTGCATCTGTCTTGAGAACTGTGTATGTGCTTCGTTTGAAATATATATAAATGAAAATAGTTCTCGAACGATGACATCTAGAGCAGCAAGGCAATGAGAAAAAACATCAGAAGGACAAAACTGGTTTTAGGTACCTGGAGCATCGTACAAAATTTTCTCATGGGTACACAGTATTATGTTGAAGTGGCAAGCAACTGGAGGCCCAGGGATTCTGGACATTTCTGCCTCAGGCTTGCTGCAGTGTTCCAGTGAGGCTCAAAACAAGCTGAAAGAACAACACCTCATCTTCTGCTGGGAAAACTTACAGCCTTCAGGACTCAATATTAAGTTTAACCATTTCAGAGTGTCAACACCTACTCCATGTTCATTCCCCACCCCCAGACCCCTAGATCTTGTTTTCTATGAGTTGCTCCCGGCGCAGTCCTGTTGGCACCCATTCAGCCTTTGTCTCTCTCCTGCTTTTTCAGCAATCCCTTTGTCTGCTCTCCTTTTTTTTCTCTTTTGTTGGCACTATGTCCATCTATTTGACTTCTTCCACCCCCACCCCAAGTCATCAGATAAATACTGCCGTTTCCCAGCTGCTTTTAGTTCTAACAAAACGTCACTGGACTTTTTTTTTTCTCCACATATGCTGCCAGACCTGCTGAGTTTCTCCACCACTTCCTGTTTTTGTTTCAGATCTCGAGCATCCCTCAGTTAAGAAGAACATAGAACATAGAACAGTACAGCACAATACTGGCCCTTTGGCCCGTGATGTTGTGCCGACCTATTATCCTACTAAGATCAATCTACCCTGCATACCCTACGTTTTACTGTCCCCCATGTGGCTATCCAAGAGTTGCTTAAAAGACTCCACTACCACTGCCGGCAGCGCATTCCACACACCCACCACTCTCTGTGTGAAGAATCTACCTCTGACATCTCCCCCACACCTTCCTCCAATCACTTAAAATTATGCCCCCTAGTAATAGTCATTTCCGCCCTGGGAAAACGTCTCTGACTATCCACTCTATCTATGCCTCTCATCATCTTGTAAACCTCTATTAAGTCACCTCTCATCCTTCTTCGATCCAATGAAAAAAGCCCTAGCTCCCTCAACCTTTCCTCATAAGACCTGCCCTCCAGTCCAGGCAGCATTTTGTTCTTTGTCTTATTAAAGCATGGTTGGAGTTAGTTAGATGGATAAAAGATGGAAGGTCAATAGAAATTGGTAAATAGTCTCTTAACAATGTAGCAGTAAGATTAGATCCTGGTATATCTCACAATATCACGTGTATATAAAATTAATATTTATTAAACAGACTTCTAGTGAAGCTTAAGACTGAAAATGGATCTTGACTTTGCCCTCTCCTCAGCTGGACGCAGCTAGATATAGCCATAAAACCATGTGACAAAAGAGAAACAAGTTGAGTGCCAGTGGACTTTTCCTGTCTGCTGTTTTAAAATTAGGTGGAAAGCAGTTGAAAGAAATCTTAATGAGTATCAGCAGAACAGCCAGCATCAGTGCCTAATCAGTAGGCTGTAACATATTAAGGTGAAAGGTGTGCTGCTGGGGTAGAAGTTCAGAGATGGAAGTAACCTGTGAGGAAATGATGTGAAGCCTGGCATGCACCTCATGTGTTGTGCATCTCATTCTCACTTGCTTGAGTATCCCATGCAAAACTGTCCTTGTGCTGTGGACTAAGGTGACAGAGTTTATTCTGTTGTGTTCTGTTGCAGGCTTGTTTTTGGCACTGGGTTATGAAAGTAACAACAGGAAATCTGGAAGAGATGGAAGATTTTAATTTCAAAAGGAAGTAAAAAGCCCTTGAAAAGTTCTGATTCCTGCTGAAGGATATAAATGTGACAAGCTCCAGTGACACAGCATGTGTTGCAACACATAGGTGAATAAAACAGTTCTTCTCAGGACTTGCAGTTCTAGAATTGGATAATGTAGACACAAGTTGGTACAGTTACATTAGTTACAAAAGTATATGCAAAATTTTATCTGCAGTAAATATATAAAATGGTACCAAAACTGGTTGTAAAGCTGTCACTGGTTTAAGGTAGGATCTACTAAAATCATTTATAGGTTATATTAGAGGACTAAATGAAACTTGCTGCACATTGCTCCCTTCTCCCTTAATCTACTGGGAGTTGTTTTTGAAGGAAATGCATTGCAAATTTTTTGCCTTAAAACAGTTACTGCTTTTCCTATCAGGAAAGACTAAACAATCAGGTATGGTAAACATGCATGTGGAAACTGCCATATATTCTTGGATAATATCCTGAGGAGTAGAATGTAGATGACAAGTAGAGATTCAAGAATTGATCTCTTGGGAGATCATCAGAGGGAAATGGTGTAGGAGCAGAAAGAGAAGTCTTTGCAGTTATCCTCTGTCTACAACTGTGTAAATAAAGTAGAACCTGGTACATATAGTGCTACAGGCTAGACGATTGAGGAGAGGTATTGGGAGAGGCTGGAGTAGTCCATTGTGTCAAAGGCTGTAAACGGGTCAACAGTTTTGTCACAGCCACAGAGGATATAATTTATGATTCAGTTGAGAGCCTTTTTAATGCTGTGGCTGAGGGAAAACCACATCAGATTATCTCAAACATGGAGTTTGACAAAAGATACAGCTTGGGGTCACAAGGGAGGGTGGATTAGGTGGTAGTTACTGAGAATAGAGAGGTCAAATTTTTTTAGATGTGAGGCTGACAACAGATTTGAAATTGAGGGTGACAATATCTGAGAAGAGAGAACCATATTTGCTAGTAGGAGAAGGTGTCTGGACAGCAGAATGGGGAAAGGAGATGAAAGGGCGCTCCCTGCGAGATAGTGAACTGACTACTTTTGTCACAGACGTGGATAGTGCATTGGTCCACACTGAAGATAGGCTCAATGCTTGCCTGATGGAGGAAGAAGTAAAACAATTGGATGACACCAGGAATGCCTGCCTTGTGGTGAAGTTAAACTACAGGTATCTTTGTGACAGAGCAAAGCAACTGCTTCCATGTGAGATGAAGGCAAGTTGCCCTAGACCATTACTAGGTAGGTCTGTCATAGTCTCTGACATGATTAGTGAATGATGTTGGACTGCATAAATCCATCTGATGCTGACTGATCTTCCCATTGTTCCTTCTTTGATTATCATGCTAAAACCCACGGGGCCTTGAAACCAAATCTCTTATTTAGTGAAAAATTAGCAGTGTAGGTAACAAATCCTGCTGACCGCTTTGTACCTCACGTGTGATGATACTGCTTTGCTTTAAATTGCAGTAAAGCTACTCTAAACGCTGAATCTCGAGGGCTTGGATACCAAAAAACAAACAAAGGCTATTAAACTTTAAGTTTATCTATTGGCCTGAAATACAGGTTGAGCAATTGTTATGTTCAAAATCAAGCAGCCAATGACTTCCCAGTGGAATAATGGACTCATCATTATTTGCAAAATTAAGAAGGGTAGAATAATTCTTGCACTTGGCAGTTTGAGAAATTAATGGTCAAATGACCAAAAATTAGACTGTGCCTGGGAATGCAATGAATAGTTCTGGTTTCCATATTATATTACAGGACATAGACACTCCAGAAAATATGTAAAAATCAGTTTTCTAGAATGATACTAGAAGTGAGGAGTTGTACCTATCGGAAACAGAGATTGAGAGGAGAAAACTGACAAGTGACCTGAAAAAGATCTTCAAGACTGTGAAATGTTTTGGGATAGTAAAAAGGAAGTTGTTTCTAGTGCAGGTGAGACCAGAGCTGGGGTTCGTAAATGTAAAATAATTACTAATAAATTCGATAGGGAATCCCAAATGGCCCCCATTACTTAGAGGCTGGTGAGTATTCGAACTTGCTGCCAGAAGTAGTTGAGTTGAATAGTGTTGAAACATTCAAGAAGAAGCTAGGTAAAGTACACGGAAGAGAAAGGAAGAGGTGGGATTAGATATTGGTAAGAAGAGATTCATGTGGAGTACAAACACCACATTGGCTCTCTCGGTGCTGCAATTACTGCATAAAAACAAGGGAATGAGAGAAACTCAATGCAAACCACAATGAAATCAGAGCCAGAACTGTGTTTGTAGGGGAGTTGCTGGTTGGGTGTCATTAATGCTGTCAAGAGTTTAGGAGATGATTGCACAACATGGGCATTCTGCGTCCCCCCAAATGAGGCTGCTGCCTCTAGTATGACTTTGTTAACACCAAAGGAAAAAGGGCAGATCAATCCAGCTGAAAACCACCCCACGTACTGCACAATACATTAAAGTGTATGATGCAGAGTTGTAAATCACCTATTACTGAATCGTCACCACATCAACAGTTTACAATTTCCTAGAATGCTCCTCAGTGCTGGAAGATGTAACAGATCACTTTTTTTCCTCAGCTCCTCTCTTTGCTTTGCCAATTACCTTAAACCCATGTCCTCTTGTTTACCAACCCTCTACCAATGCAAACAGGTTTCCTTATTTAAAGTATCAAAACCGTTTACAATTTTGAACACCTCTAAATTTCCCCCAAACCTGTTTGCTTAAAGGAAAACAATCCCAGCCACAACAGTCTCTTCACATATCTGAAGTTTGTCATGCTTAATATCTTTCTTGTGAATTTTCTCTGTATCTTTTCCGCACTTTTTTTTAACATCCTTCCTAAATTATGGTGCGCAGAATTGGACACAAAATCCAGTTGATGTTTAAGCAGTGTTTTATAAAATATCATTGCAAAACATTTCATCAAGAAACTTTAATTTCAGCAATCTCATTGAGAACATTAATTATGAAAGTGACCACGCTTCTCCACGTGACCTGTTATAACTGCAGGTGGTGCTGTGATAGCCTGAAAATGTTAAACATTGCTTGACTCCATACAGTGTATTGCTTTTCAATAACAACGTGCAGATCTACATCAGACGCCACTAGGTGGCTTTGTAATATTGATTTAGGCCTCACTATGATTGTTCGTAAGTTGTAATGAGTTGATAATTGCAGCCGGACAGTTTTTGTTTTAACTCGTACAATCCCTTTGCATTTTAACAGGCTTGTTTGAGTCCTACTATCATGACACCTCCCAGTGGGGCCCAGCTGTGGTGATCAGCTAAAACCAGTTACTAGATGACAAGTTCATGTATGTGGATGATGCTGGCTGGCAGCCGGATGACGTGGTGAGGGATACTCGATTTATCTGATGGTTGTGCAGGAATGGTGCATATTTAAACGGGAGCCTTGCCCCGCGTTAGGGTTGGAAATCAGCCGGCAGGCTATTCAAGATGGCTTGAAGGTTCAAGTCTCTGGTGTTTGAATTTCTCTCGATCCTTCATGACAAGACAACACCCAAGACCGTTAGGTGGCATCGGCAGGTCAAACTGAGGTCTGGAACGCCACTCTCCAGTCAGAGCATCGCCGCTCGAAGATGAAGAAGAGCAGAGGAAGTGCACCTACAGTATCTCTCCCTTTCCTTGTGGGCAGCTTCCCACTTCTTG
Organism: Ginglymostoma cirratum; assembly: GCA_024137785.1. Taxonomy (NCBI): domain Eukaryota; kingdom Metazoa; phylum Chordata; class Chondrichthyes; order Orectolobiformes; family Ginglymostomatidae; genus Ginglymostoma; species Ginglymostoma cirratum. The sequence goes on from JAHRHZ010000133.1 coordinate 8,428,280, forward strand.
GCCCCTTAGGAACGTCAGATCTGCAATGCCACTTTAAGGGGTATCCCCTCTCTGCACCTCAGCGGTGTGCTGCCCCTATAGGCTCCTGTGTTCTGAATGACTGGCCTGAAGCCTGGCTCCTCTGAGAGTCAGCTCAGCAAGGTTTCACCCTTCCAGTCACCTGGAAGTCCAAAAGACTTTCACACTGACTCATGGTAGCTGCATGCAATTTGCCAGCTTTCACCGTGGTTGGGTTCCTGATATATCGATGATCTTCTCACTGCATTTTGTTAATCTTGCACTGTGGATTTGATTGATTTTAGATTTCATACCACGGCAGATGGTTGAATTTGAATTCGATAAAAATCCGAAATTAAGATTCTAATGATGACCATTGTTGATTGTCAGAAAAACCCATCTGGTTCACTAATGTCCTTTAGGGAAGGAAACTG
>JAHRHZ010000133.1:8429110-8463040 GCA_024137785.1 Ginglymostoma cirratum
TGGACTCATTATCAAACTCTCTTAATTTTTACACACTACCTTCCTCCCTGAACAGTTAATTTCACATGATTCTCTTTGTTAGGCAGTTAAGTCTAAACTACATGCTTCACTTTTCTTTAAGTTTGAGCGTATGTGCTCTGGTTGTGTATAATTGGGAACCTTGAATGTATTCTTTGCTTCTTTCATGGTATGTGGATAATACTAGCTGGGTCTCCTTACTCTTGAGAATGTGGCAATGAGTCTCAGTGCAGCCCATATAGTGTAGGTATATTTACAGTGCTATTAGGAAGGGAGGTCCAGGATTTCGACTCAGTGACACTGAAGAATTGGTGATTATGGTGGTTCGGTGATTAACACTGCTGCCGCACAGTGCTGGGAACCTGGGTTCAATTTCACCCTCGGGTGACTGATTTTGTGTGGAATTTGCGCATTCTTCTCATTGGATTTCTTCCGGGTGGTCTGGTTTCATGATTCTGCAAACTTCTATAAAATCTCCTCTCCAAGGAGAACTGTCCCAATTTATTGTCATAATTGAAGTTTCTCATTCCTGGAGCCATTCTTGTAAATCGCTTCTGTGTTCTCTCCAGTGCATTCATGTTTTTCCTACAATGGGCATCCACAACTATACATGATAACACATGTAGATCAAAGAGTTTGCACAAACTCATCAGTGTCAGGCAACAGTCACTCTATTGTAAGGAGAAACCATTATAGGTCACAAACTACTAGAAGAGACAAGGTTTCAGAATGCTCCTGTGTAAAGAATGCAGCCCTTAGTCATAAACTTGTTGGCAACATGAACCACTGTCGAAGGAGCTGTGGCAAGTTGCTGCAGTGCATCTTGTAGATGGTGCACATTACTGCTACTGTGATGGAGGAAGTTGATATTGAAGTTGGTGGATGGTGTACCAATCAAGCAGGCTGCTTTGTCCAGAATGAGCTTCTTAAGTTTTGTTGGAGCTACACTTATCTAGGGAAGTGGGGAGTATCCCAGCCTGATTTATGCCTTGTAGATGGTGGACAGGCTTTGGGGAGTCCAGAGAATTTGCCTCAGAATTCCCAACCTTTGACCTGCTCTTAAAGTCACAGTTCTTATATGGTTAATTCAGTTCAGCCTCTGGTCATTTGTAGCCTCCAGTTGGTAGATTGTCAGGATTAGGTAGAGCATACCCAGTTTATTGACTTTCTATGGATCATGCCAAGAAAAATCTACTGGCAGTTTTCTAAAAAAACTTTATACGCATTTCCTCGACATTGTACTTCCGTCATCAGCCACATTTCAGAAGTCAAGCACTAAGCACGTTTGCATGTCATACTCACAGTTGGAAGTGAATATTCAAGCTTCTCCCATTTCAGTTTAAATTTCTCTCGCTCCATTGCTAATATGCAAGTATTCTAATTGTGTTTCAAAAATTAATTTTGATTCATTCTTGTACAAATATTTTGGCAAGGGGAAGGCAAAGCGATTAAAATGTCTTTTGAAACTTCTTGGTTTCATCATTTTAATGCCCTCAGTCTTCGGGCAACATTTCAAAAATAATATTAGAAGTGACTTTTTTTCCGCAATGATTTAAATCACTGACAAAACAGCCTTGAGTGCCTGACTAACTTCATGAACCAATTTAGTTGAACTTCTCAGTCTTTCTTTAAAGCTTGTTTCTGAAGTCAGTATTTTTCTCGGATATGTCAGCCATGGCTCAGTACCTAGCACACTTGCCTTTGATTACGACAATCATGTCTCCAAGACTGACTCCAGCAACTTGTGCACAAAATGTGGGCTGACCCTGTGGGGTGCAGAACTGAGCACTACTCTCTGGATGAGATGTTTAACCAGTGCTGAATGAGACGTTTACCTGAGGCTGGACACAAGAAGACCTGAAGCAGTTCGCTGATGACACCACTGTTGCAAACAATGACGAGTCAGAATACAGGGGAGAGATAGAGTGCTTGTTGGCGTGGTGTATAGACAACAAACTGTCCATCAATATAAGCAAAGTGAAAGAGCTGGTGATTGACTTCATGAAGCAAGGTGGAGGGCACGCTCCTGAGGTGGAGACAGTCAAGAGCATCAAGTTCCCGAGAGTGATGATCACCAGAAATCTGTCCTGGTCCACCCACATTGACACCATGGTCAAGAAAGCACAACAATGCCTCTACTTCCTCAGGAGGCTAAGGAAATTCGGCATGTCCACAAAGACTGTTACCAAATTTTTTTAGATTCATCATAGAAGCATACCATCCGGATACACCACAGTCTTGTATGGCAACTGCTCCGCCCAAGACCATAAGAAACTACAGAGAGCTGTGATCACAGCCCAGCACATCACCCAAGCCAACCTTCCACCCATTTACTCCATCTCTTCTCGCTGGCTGAGGAAGGCAGCCAACATAATCAAAGGCCCGTCCCACCCGAGTTATCATGTCTACCAACCTCTTCCATCAGGCAGAAGATACAGGAGCTTAAATACCAACCGTTTCAAAAACAGCTTCTTCCCAGCTGTTATTAGACTTCACAGGAACAAAAACAAAGTTGCTGGAAAAGCTTAGCAGGTCTGGCAGCATCTGTGAAGGAGAGAACAGAGTTAACGTTTCGGGTCAGGTGACCCTTCCTCAGAATTTCCTTCTCTCAAATTTTAAGTTTAATGTTGATCTTATCCTTTGTGCACATTCTCTGCAGCTGTAAAATTGCATTCTTCACTCTGTTCTATGACTCTAATGCGCTTTGTATGGTATGATATACCTGTAATGCACGCAAAACAAAACTTTTCACTGTACCTAGGCACATGCGACAATAATAAATCAAATCAAAATCTCTGCTTTACATTTTCTGTTTTGTCCTCCATAAGAGCCTCGTTTTTGTCCCTTGCTTCAATTGTACTTGTACTGCTCAGGCATGGTGTTGGCTGTAATCATCCAAGTCTGCAGTCTTGACGCTGGGCAGCCATCTTGACGCACACTTCCTAAAGTTAACTAAATGGAGGATTGTTGACTGAATGTAGCCAGTGCATAATCCAGTATTCCTGATGCCTACAGTTGATCAAACCAGCTGCAAGCCCTCTTCTGCTGATCGCTGAGGTTATTGAGGAAAATCGAGTGCTGTTGTGAATAAGAATGGTTGACCAGTATGAACTGCAGTCTGAGAAATACAACAGGAATGGCAACATGCTGACTTTCTTTCCGAGAGAGTGAGACTGCTCCCCCGTCAAGTCTCATCTGACAGCTATTCACCAACTGAATAAATATCAAACTCACTGACTCCCTCTCTTCTTGGTTTCAGTCTGATTAATAATTAGATACTTGCTGACCCGACACTTCCCAATTATGTCAGACTTCAACAAATAAATCATTCTTGGTATATTAGTGTTCCCTTCGCACTGTGCTGGTTCCTTGTGAAAACTATTTGATTAATCCTACTCCTCTGCTATTTGTTTTCTCCTTAAAGTATTTACATAATTACGTTTTATCAATGAATCTCCCTTCCACCATCTTTTCAGGCAGTGGCGAATAGAACAACCCCATTCATTAAAAAAAAATTTGCATTTATGAAGTGCCTTTATATCTCTCAGAAGGTCCCAAATTAAATACAATTAATTGCTTTTTGTAATCCTGTGTGAATGAACTGCACAAAGCAAGGCACTTGTCTCAAAAGATGAAATTTTTCCTGGCTCATTGGTGGCAGAAAGGCTAGAAAAAATGGATCAGGAAGGCATCCGGTGGGGTGCACAATGTCTTAACACCACCACAGCATTTTTCCAACAGTGAGGACATTGGCAGTTTGGCTGCCTGCCAGGGGTTCGACTTAAGTGCCCATTTAAGGGCCACTTTTCAACCGTGTGGGCATTTTGCCTGCACAGGGCAACATGGGGACACTGACAGGTAAACCTGGTGTTTGACAAGCAGGCTCTGGGATGGGATAGGGTGTGGTCCTTCCTCCTTTATGGGCACCTCATGGCTATGGAATAGGCCTCATTAGGTATGGTCACCCTTGTGGCATTGTGGCCTCATTGGCCCTTGCTTCCTCTAGCCCGAATGTCTCCTTTGGAGGCCCTAAACCTATTGATGCACCCTGTCCTTGCAGGATCACTGCTATTGAGCCTGCTGACCTGCCATGTGATCCAGTTAAATCCAGATCAGACAAAACCAGTTGCACACCATTACCATTTGGGCCTGTGTCTCTTGGAATGAAGGGAATGGAGAAAGGGCCAAACCAGGAATTAAACAACAGTTCAGTAAATGGACAGTAGACATTTCATTCAAAATATTTGAGCTCAATATTCAAATTCCAATCTATTGCATAAAAGAAAGGCCTGGTTTTGTGGATTAAAGAAAAGGAGCTGTCCTGTTTGATGGGCAAGTGAAACAAGCGTGATGTGAGAGAAAAAATCATTCTCACACAGTGTCTGGAATGCACTGGCTGGATATGTGGTGGGGGCAGTTTCAATCGAGGCATTCAAGAAGACGTTGGATGGTTTTTTTGAATGGTAATAGCGCGCAGAGGATATGGGGAGAAAGCAGGAGATTGGCCCTGAATAATAGAGACGGACTAGCTGACAGAGCCGGTGCAGTCACAATGGGCCAAATGGCCTACTTTTGCAAATCTAAAGATGCCAAGTAAAAGCATAAGATGGAATTAGAGGAGAAAATCTGGAAGCGTTCACTCCAACCCTGCGAAACAACCAGTCTAGCTCGAAAATTCAACTTATTGAACACAATTTTAAGAGACTACATTGGCAATGCTTTATGGATGTGGCCTCCAACGCTAGGTAGTAATTTAACTAAACCTTCTTCAGAAAGTTTGAAGAAGTAGAATTCTGCTTAACTGTGTTGAAAGTGTAGAATCTCTAACTGAGCATTTAACAACATGGGTTAATACTTCCAAAGAAATGATCTTGTTTGATGCACTTCTCTTAGACTAAGAGGTTTTGAAGCAAGAGAGTAGAGAAAGAGACAAGATAATTGCCAGTGTTCGAAACCCTGAAAAAAAGCAAGAGAAAACGTGGCTGATTGCTTTGAATTATGAAGTCGAGTGCTTTGTTGCGCTGAGTGAATGTGGTTGATTTATGGTTTAGGGTTCTGGTGTTGCTTGGCTACCAAGACCTAAACAATTACGTTTTTGCAACTGTGAAACAGATTTACCATTTCAGGCAAATAAGTTACAATTGCCTCTCAGAGCCACTTGCTAACCTTTGGATTGTGGAATAAAAAAGGATGCTTCCAGTTTTGCAAAGGGAAAACTAGATTAGACGGTTGACCATGCTTCTTGTACCTAGGTTGCTGGCTTGTGTGATGAGTGCTGATTCTCTGCAAACTTTCTGAAGAAGGTTTAATTAAATTACTGCCTTGTGTTGGAGGCCACATCTATTAAGGATGGGTGAAATATGAGGTAATGCACTGTGTAAAGCATGGTCAATATATTCTCCTGGAATATTATTCACATAAATTGAACTTTTGAGCTAGACTAACAGTTTTTAGGGGATTTGAAGTGAACACATCCAGATTTTCTCCCCTATTTCAGCCTTGTTACTCTAGCATCATGCTTGTTAAGGAATCATGGATTAGAATGTCATCCATGACTGGAAAACTACTCACTTTAATCCTTCTAGATAATCGACGTTATTCTCTGAAAAATCTGATGCAGATATGATACCAAAAGGTAGTCAATAGACACAATTTTACCAGAAATCAGCTAAGGGTCAATTTTGGCAAGTTTTCTTCTTTGAGCTGTGGCCAGGCTTCTCGCGCTGTGTCTTCGAAACTCACCCCACCACACCCCACCTCCCCCAATCCATCATTCACTACCTTCCCTCTCGCTAGGAGTAGATGTACTTGCCATTGCCAGGACCTCCTGGGATTCCTGGCATCGCTTTTAAAGCTCAGCCATGGACCTAGTCAAACACTGCCAGCCAGGAGCTGCCCTTCATTGTGCAAACAGTGGAAGGGGAGCCAAAGAGAAAAGATTCTCAGGGCATGAGGGTGGTAATGCCAACATTTCATTGCAAATACATTCGCAAATGCGTTGGTATTTAAAAGCCAAGCTACACAGGTTACCCATCCTTAGCCTCATTCCACAAGAGAACCCTGTCTAAGGGAGACCCATTCTATCCTCCAATGCCCAGTCTGATCTACAGTCTAGTAATGCCAACCATCCCACTTCACAGCTTACCCACCTATTGAAGCCAGGATCGTTGTGACTGTCGATGATTCCCTTCCCACAGGATCCCATTTCCGCTAATGCACAATCACCTTTCCCATAGTTGAATTGCCCCCTTGCCAATTATTGTCCCCACTGCATCCCAACATGTTGCCTCCAATCCCCATGAATGAGTTCCCCACTTCCCTATTGCAGCACTGGTTCTAGATAACCCCATTGACTTTCATTGAGCTGACCCCTAGAACTGACCATTGTCCACACCCCTCCCCACCCCAACAGATGTGGACGGATAGCCCTGACTGATGACTGACCAGATCCCTGACAGATTTCTGTGCAGCTCCCCCCATGACGTACATGATTCTTCAGACTGCTTGCACTGAACCTGCAGGATTGACCACACACCCATTGCCCGGACTGTAGCAATACAGAATTTCTGAACTCCCCAGGCTGAGGCTGATCGTGACCAAGCCCATAGATGATGCCCTTGACTTAAACTGAGATGCAGCCTGGTCAAATTCATGACCTGACATGCAAAGGTTCCTTGCAGCAGCATTCCAATGATAGATGCCAATGTACCCCAAAGTGCAGCATTATGAGGGTCTGATGAGGCTGGTAAATGTTGGATGCCAACTTCCATGGATGGGATGATGCAGACAGTCGCTGTCCATATTGCGTGTCCTGAGAAGTTGGTGACCGATGCCCAAGATGCAGGTTACGAGGAGCAAGCAGTGAGCTGGAGTCACCAGGTACCTGTTCTGTCTTTCAGATTGGGGATTGTCACCATCTATCCAGTGGGTGGAAGATCGGGAAACTGCGTATCAATGAGATGAAATTAGGTAATAATGAACTGCTAATAGGCTTCTCATCACTCACTGCTGAGATTGCCGTCCCACTGTTCAAGACGAGGTTGGAGAATGGGACTGTTTGCTCTCAACATTGAGAATCTCACTTCTGCTGGTCTCCCCCAGTTTTGCCAACTTTCTCAGTGTTACCCACACTGTTCAGCAACTGGGAAGATTCCACCCAGGATCTCCCAAACAGCGTGGTGAACTGAAAAAAAACTGCAGATGCTGTAAATCAGAAACAAAAACAGAAATTGCTGGAAAAGCTCAGCAGGTCTAACAGCTTCTGTGGAGAGATATCAGAGTTAACATTTCAGGTCAAGTGACCCTTTGTCAGACAAAAGAGGGGCATGCTAAATGGCAAATAGAGCTGATCAACTTGAACTTCTCTGAGGAAGGGTCACTCGACCCAAAACATTAACTCTGATTTCCCTCCACAGATCTGCCAGACCTGCTGACCTTTCCCAGCAACTTCTGTTTTTGTTTGAGAGTGTGATGAACGTTGTCAACAGTTTGGATTTATCACCCAAAGGGTGTGGTCAAAAGCCACTATTCGTATCTAGCTCAATAAAAATTGACCTTTTGCTGGCTTTGTCAGATGCTCATCCACAGATGCTACAGGTTGAATCTCCTTTCCACAGCTTTGTTTGACAATCTGACGTCAACTCAGTGATCTGTTTGTTCTGGTACTGGAATCTTTTCTGAATCCCATCTTGTAAACTTTGCTGCAGATAACTCCTTGATGTAACATTGATTCAACATCTTGCTTTTTAGGCTGAACAAACACTGATTCGGCAGAGTTTGATTTTAGTAAGCCTTTGTTATGATGTTGGTTAAGAGCAGTCATGGTTTTATTAGTTTTTTTTTTAATTTCTAAAACCCAGGTATTTATTACAAGATTGAAGCAAACGGATGCACAGTTTTTTACACGAAAGGGTTTTACTGCAATGAGATCAAAGGATGTCAATTCTAGCAGCTGCATTCAATCTTAAATAGTCTGAGAGAACTGAGAGTGCAGTGGGAACGGGGTACAGAAAGGGGTGAGATGTTGGGTAGCAGGAGGCAGTGGGTCAAACATTGCTTCCTCGTAGTCTGTGTCCCAAAATTAAAGATTGCGATCCCACTTGGGTTCCCAACCTTCACTTTGGGAAGCCCTGGCCTATACTATAGAATTATATATTGGAGAAGGAGGCCATATGGTCTATGGTGTGTGCAAGTTCTTTGAAAGAGCTATCCAATTAGCCTTCTCTCTTAGCCTTCCCCCATTGTTGTACAACGTTTCCCTTTCATTAAATATCCAGTTCCCCTTTGGAAGTTCCATTAAATCTGTCTCCACCACCCTTTTAGGCAGTAAATTCCAGGTATTAACAATTCTTGGCATTAAACTTTTTCTCCTTGGTTCTTTTGTCAAATACTTTAAGTTTTAGCAACTGTAAAAAAAATGTGCTAAGTGGCAAATAGAGCTGCTTGACTTGAACTTCTCTCCCACTCCTTTCTCATTGATGGGGTGGAACCAGGCAAGGGGACTTAAAGTCCTCAGTATATCTGTCCCTGTTCAAACGGCATTGCTTACTTTTACATTCACCTGATCCTATTCTGTCCTCCATCTCAACTCTACTCTTAAAGACTGGCTTTTTTTTTTATGCATTTCAATGCACTCCTTCTTAGTGTTCTTGCTATTTGGTCATGCATTTTAAAATGAAAGCAACAGACACAGATAGAAAGTAGGAGCAGGTTTAGGCCACTTGGCCCTTTGAGGCTGCTCTGTAATTTGATCAGAGCATGGCCAGTTGGATTGTGGTCTCAACTCTATTTTGCTGTCCACTCTGTATGACCTTTGACTCCCTGGTCAATCAAGAATCTGTCTAAATCGGCCTTAAAAATATCTACTGTCTCTGTCTCCGTCACTGTCTGGGAAGAGAATTCCACAAACTAATAGCTCTCTGAGAGAGAAAGAAATCTCATCTCCATCTTGACAGTTAGCAGTTCCTGCCTAAGTCTACCCTGGTGTGTGTGTGACATCCTTGTTCCAATTTTCAGCTCCTCTCATGTCTGGTTGCTTTCAATGCTAAGAATAAAGCCCGAGTCAGTAGTTGCTGTGATACAGCAATCATGTAATGCAACAAGAGAGAGATTTAATTCTTCCTTTAGTTCTTCATTTGTAATTCCACCCACTCCTAGAATTGCTACACAGTAGCTTAAAGAATTAAATGGAAAGTGCAAGGACACTCCATTATGTCTTCGCCTGGCCCACAGTGACTGGTGCATCACAACTAAGCACCCAGAGTGTTTAAGCTAGGAATTATTCTTGTTGCTCCCTTCTGATTACTGTATATTTGACAGCTCTCCTCCACCATGTGACATTTAGTACACTGTTTGGCACTATCTAAAATATACTCAAACTCACCAGCGTCCAGGTCATTCATCAAGAAGTGAAGACCATTGGTGCCAGGACTGATGGCTGGAGGATACCTCTTGTCAGTTTGACCCAGATTGATAACTATATTAAATGTAAGAAGTTGTGGGTTTGGAGGTGGGTGGGAAATTAATCTCCTCAAACAGACATCAGATCAGATTCAGACATCATCTCATCCACTTCCTGATTTCGTTGGGGATGTGTATTGAAGTTATGCAGGGCCCATCATTGAATCTGTTGGTAAATTATTACAAGGTAATGTAAAAGCTACTTTTGAATCCTTTTAACTTGCAATTTGGGATTGCACAACTTTCTCAAGTTGTAGATGTAGGGAGACCTTCTTCAGTGAAAACGAGGGGCTGGGAAGGTATTGAGCAGTTGCACTGAAGCTGTGGCCAGGCTGCTGGTCAGGGCACTCTCACAGGTCTCACTGCTTGACAGGGGATTACCAATTTTATGTTCAGCTGCACTTCCCATCACCGTGGCACAGGAGTGGAACTGCAGCATAACTTTACCCCTCTACTGATTGGGAAACAGCAGCAGCGCTGGCTGTGTTCTCCCTGGAGCAGAGGGATGGACACTGAGATCCAGATAGGAAAGAAAGTGAGACCTTCATCACATGTCTATTGGTCTTCAGCTGCCTCTCCGTGTGTGAGGCCCAGACCCTCAGGAGGCTCTGACTCTTATGGTAGATTATTGCTGACTCCTGCAGTCTCCTGGAACTTCCTTCCACATGATAAGGTGGGCCCACATTCCCAGTGCCTGACCAGATGCCTGTCACTGGAGGGTTACCACCTCCAACCATACCCCAGAAACCAGTCCCCAGCAAGGAAACATTAGTGTGCATTTAGGCTTGTGTACAGAGGAGAGAAAGACATCATTTGATGATGATCAGATATGATTTGATTTGATTTAATCTATTATTGTCACATGTATTAAGATACAGTGAAAGTGTTATTTTGCATGTTACAAGCTAATCATACCCTACATAAGTAGATCAGGTTAATAGAACAGAATGCAGAATATAGTGTTACAGCTACAGAGAAGGTGCAGTAAAAGATCAACTCTAATATACGAGAGGTCCATTCATGAATCTAATAATAGCAGGGAAAAAGCTGTTCTTCAATCTGTTGGTATGTGTTTTCAAACTTTCATATCTTCTGCCCGATGGAAGAGGGTGGAAGAGAGTATAACTGGGGTGGGAGGGGACTTTGATTATGTTCGCTGCTTTCCCGAGACAGCAGGAAGTGTAGATGGAGACAATGGAAGGAAGGCTGGTTTTCGTGATGGACTGGGCTGTGTCCACAGCTCTCTGTAATTTCTTGTGGTCTTGGGCACAGCAGTCGCCATTCCAAGCTGTGATGCATCTGGGTAGGATGCTTTCTATAGTACATCTATAGAAATTGATAAGAGCCATTGTGGATATGCCGAATTTCCTTAGCATTCTGAGGAGGTAGAGGCATTGTTGTGCTTCTTTACTGTAGTGTCAAGGACAGAATGGTGATGTTTACTCCTAGGAAGCTCTTGACCACCTCCAACTCAGCACCATTGAGACAGACAGGGGCGTGTCCTCCACTCCATTTCCTGAAGTCAATGACCAATTATCAATGACCAGCTCCTTCAGTTTGCTAACATTGAGGGAGAGATTGTTGTTTTTACACCATGCCACTAAGCTCTCTATCTCTTTCCTCTACTTTGTCTCATTGTTGTTTAAGATCCAACCCACTCTGGTGGTGTCGTTGGCAAGCTTGTGAATGGAGTTACACAGTGAGAGTGTTAGATGAGCGTGAGAGGGCAGTGGGCTGAACATAAAGCGAGTGGAACAGCAAGGTGCATTGTCCTGAGCGGTGCTATTGCAGGAGTACACCAGGTGAGTCAAAGTGCAGGTCACTTGAAAATGTTATGGTGCTCATCCTTCATGGCTTTGCAGCAAATTGTCTTTCTTCAGGAGAAGCCAACAGGAGCAGAGCCTATAGCAGCCCCTGTGTGTGTTCAGACTGATCTCATCAACTCCTGCCAAAGAAGGAAAGGAGCCCAAATATATGACAACAAGGAGAATAGAGAGTGGGTGGGAGTGCAAGGTTCTTCCACCTCCCTGTGTTTAAAACTTCACCCATCTTTATCCTCAAAGTGTTATTTCAACTAACATACAGTATTTATAGTCAATACTATAGCCAACCTTTGGTGTAGTTTTGGACTGAGGCCAGCAGATGGTGCTGAGAACCTTGTTTGCCAGCTGCTTGTTCAATGGGACCTACTTGTATTTCCATATCAACTTTCAGGACATGAGGAATCAGTCACAGAGTATACCCTGGGAGAGGAAGGTCAAAGAAATGCCAATGGAAAGACATACAAAGCGGAGGCGACGGCCTAGTGGTAATATCGCTGGACTGTTAACCCAAAGGCTCAGATATTATTCTGAAGTTCGAATACCAGATGGTGGTATTTGAATTCAATAAATATCTGGAATTAAAGAGTCTAATGATGACTGTGAATCCATTGTTGGGAAAAAACCATCTGGTTCGCTAATGTCCTTTAAGGAAGGAAACTACCGTCCTTACCTGGTCTGACCTACATGTGACTCCAGACCCACAGGAATGTGGTTGACTCTTAACTGCCCTCTGGGTAATTAGGGGTGGAGAATAAATGTTGCCTGGCCAACAATCCTCCCATCCTGTGACTGAATAAAGGAAAAAAAATTACTTGATGGTCAGTCTGCAGTGATGCTGTCTGAGCAATAAATACAGCAAGGGCATTGAGAGTAACTCCCCTGCTCCTTCTTTGAAAAGGGATCTTTGACACTATTGTCTCTTCAATCAATGTTTCACTGTCAGAGTGACTGTCTTCAGGATTTAGTTTCAATTTGAGCTGTGCCTGCTTTTCCAGAATGCATGTAAAAAAGATCCCACAACAACTACATCAAGGAGAGCTGGTGCCTGTTGACTAATTCAGTACAGCTGCATTTCTGGACCCCTCACCGACTGCTCCTGAGTCTAACATTTGAGGTTCAAGAAACTTGACATTGTTTAGGACAAAGCAGCTCATGTCGTTGGCACTACATTCACAAACACACACTCACTCCACCACTGACATTCAGTGTGTACTATCTACAAGATACACTGTAGAAATTCATCAAAGCCCTTCCAAACCCACGACAGTTTTCATCTCAAAGCTAAGTCATCCAGAAGAACAGAGTTAACCCTTCGTCAGAAAGTCACTGGACTCTAAACGTTAATTGTGTTTCTCTCTCCGCAGATGCTGCCAGACCTGCTGAGTTTCTCCAACACTTCCTGATTTTGTCTCAGATCTCCAAAGTCTGCAGTTCATTTCTTTTTCCGTGTTTTAGATCAATGGTTCTCAAAGTGTGGCCCATGGACCGCTGGTGCCCCATGAGGAGCCTCAGGGTGGGCTGCAGGCTGCTCCGGAATGGAAGTCACTGACCTGAAAGGTCACAGACACAGCTATACGAGAGAACAGGCCAGAGCCGTCAACTCCATTGCTCATTGGTGATTAGCCAAACAGAGCAGCTCTTTTGTGTGGGCTATCAGTTGTCATAGGCGTGAGAAACAGCAACATAGGGCTGAAGTTATGGGTGATGTTGTTTGATTATCACAAGATAATCATTGTGATGATATTTTAACACGTAGAAACATAGAAAAGGAGAGCGGGAGAGCACTTTGCTCCACTATTCAATGTCATTATGTTGGATCCTCTATCTCAATGTCATTTTTCCACTGTCTCCCCCATCCTTGACACCTTTACTGTCTAGAAATCTATTTCTTTTTTAAATATTTTCAGTGACTTGGCCTTCGCAGGTTTCTGTGGTAGAGATTTCCTCAATTCACCAACCTCTGAATGAAGAAATCTCTCCTCACGTCAGTCCAAAATGGCCGAACACCTATCCTGAGACGATGACCTCTCGATCTGAACCCCCTGCCAGGGGAATCACCACCCTACATTCCGTGTGTCCAACCCTGTCACAGTTTTATACGTTTCAATGAGATTCTCTCTCATTCTTCTAAACTCCAGTGAATACAGGCCCAGTTTACCCAGTCTCTCCTCATAGGACAGCCCAACCATTCCTGGGAATCAGTCTGGTGAACCTTTGTTACACTCCCTCTAAGATGAGTATATCTTTTCTTGGGCAAAGATGCTAAAACTATGCACAATACTCCAGGTGTGTTCTCACCAAAGTCCTGTACGCTGTCAGTAAGATGTCCTGCTCCCATATTAAAATCCTCTTCAACGAAGGCCAACATACCATTTGGTTTCCGATCTGCTTGCTGTGCGTGTATGCTTGTTTTTAGTGATTGATGAACAAGGATATCTGGCTCCCCTTGTACATCAGCCTTTCCCAAACTATCAGCATTTAAATGATACTCTTCCATGTTGTTTTTCTTACTTAACTGGAAAACTTCACATTTATCCATATTATACACCTCAACATCTGCCCTCTCACTCAACTTGTCTCAATTGCCTTGAAGCCTCTTAACATGTAGAATCATAGAATCTATACACTGTGGAAGCAGGCCATTCGGCTCATAAAGTCTGCACTGATCCTCCAAAGAGCATCCCACCAAGATACACCTCCCCCATCCCTGGGATGCTACATTTCCCATGGCTAATCCACCTAACTGCATCTCCATGGAAACTATGAGCAATTTAGCATGGCCAGTATACCTAATCTGCACATCTTTGGACCTTGGGAGGAAACCGGAGCACCCGGAGGAAACCCATGCAGTCACAGGGACAATGTGCAAACCCCACACAGACAGTCACCCAAGGATGGGATTGAACCTGAGTCCCTGGCACTGTGAGTCAGCAGTGCTAACCACTGAGCCACTGTGCCGCCACTGGTAGTAGCACAGCAGCTGCAAGCCAGTGCCTCTCATGGTACAGAAATGGACAAGGCTGACCCTTCCTTGGCCATAAAACTGCACAATCCTACGACAATGGTTGTTTAAGTGCCAGGCCACACAACACTCTGTTCCTTCGCCACTTCCTATCTTACAATCTACTCCTAAGTCACTGCGACACTGTCCCGAATGCCCATCCTAGTTTCACATCTTACCAATGATGAATGTGGGGCATCACATATAGAGAAGCTTCCAAATCTTCAAAAGTTTAACTTCTATTTACAATCATTAAAAGTGAACAGAAATAAACACAAGCTGCATTTGCCCCTCAGAACACAGACAAATGGAACACTAACCATTTTACTGTCAATGACTGATCATCGCGTCCAGCTCTCATCTATCAGAACTGAGTGTCAACGTGCCTGGTTTGTAGCATCTCATGCAGCTATCATGCACAAGGTCATGTTCCTCAATATCCTCATCTTCCTCCTCAGAAGAACTGCTCCCACTCTCCTAGTTCCTCAGTATCCATCACATACCCTTGTTGCCTGCTCCAGTTGTGCACAACATGCTAGGATTATGCAGCACATTCTCTCTGAAGTGTAATGCAATGCTCTAAGCTGACCAGTCCAAGCAGAAGACTGACCATGCTGTGGCCCCTGGACTGAGGTCAGACCCTGCCTTAATTGAATATACTGGCACCCTGACTGACAGCAGTCCCCCAAGTGACTGGACAGAGGACCAGTCCCCTTCTGCTCTAAGGCATGGTCAATTGTTTGATGCACGTGCAGTGTATTTCATGTACAGGCTGCTAGCAAATGCTTCAGCTGTGAGTTTGACATAACACAGGCTTGTAAAGTAACAACGCTAAATTCTTGACTGATAACTTAGATAGGGTGTTTGAGAGGGCATTTAATCAGCTTGCATTCATTGCTCAGACCTTTGAGTACAGGAGTTGGGACGTCATGTTGAGGTTGTACGAGATGTTTGTGAGGCCCCTTCCGGAATACAGCGTGCAGTTCTGGTCACCCTGTTGTAGGAAGGATATTATTAAACTGGAGTGGGTTCAGAAAAGATTTACCAGGGTGTGGCCAGGAATGGAAGGTTTGAGTTATAAGAAGGGGTTGGATTGGCTGGGACTTTTCTGACTGGAGCTTAGTAGGTTGAGGGGTGACCTTATAGAGGTTTATTAAATAATCAGGGCATTGATAAGGTGACTGACAAGTGCCTTTTCCATAGGGTGGGGATTTCAAGACTAGGGGGCATATTTTTAAGTTGAGAGGAGAAAGAGGCTGGATCGTCTGGGACTTTTCTAACTGGAGAGTAGGAGGTTTGGGTTGACCGTAAAGAGGTTATAAAATCATTAGGTGTATAGGTAGAGTGAAAGGCAGGTGTCTTTTTCCTACAGTGGGGGATATCAAGACTAGGGGGCATATTTTTAATGTGAGAGGAGAAAGATTTAAAAAGGACGTGAGAGGCAACTTTTTTTTTGCAAAGAGCGTATTTTGTGCGTGGAATGAACTGCCAGAGGAAGTGCGGATGCGGATACAGTTACAATGTTTAAAAGACATTTGGATAAGTTCATGAACCAGAAATGCTTGGAGGGAATCGTCAAGCGCAGGCAGGTGAGACTAAATTAGTTTGGGATTATGATCAGCATGGACTGGTTGGACCGGAGGGTCTGCTTCCGTGCTGTATGACTCTGTGAGTCTATAACTGCAGACAAGCATAAGAAACTTTGTTCCAGCATTAAGCAGCACATCAAAGCAGAGGCACTGGAGCCTTTAAAGGCAAGACAAGACTAAGCTGCTATGAGCACCCAGGGTAGAGTGAGTGAGTGCTGACAATCCAAGCAAGCAAGCCTAAAATAGAACAAAAACAAAATTGCTGGAAAAGCGCAGCAGGTCTGGCAGCATCTGTGAAGGAAAAAACAGAGTTAACATTTCGGGTCCGAGCTTTTCCAGCAACTTTGTTTTTTTTTAACCTGATTTACAGTGTCCGCAGTTCTTTTGGTTTTTATCCTAAAATGGAGCCTGGTTGAATCTGTGAGCTGGGTGCCTGTCCCTGTGCCCATAGTGTCCTGGCAGCAGCCTTGCAATGGGAGGTGCAGGTGTGTTCCATAGTGCAGCATTGAAATGCAGACCTGCACTGGAAGTGGACCTTGATGGTGACAAGAGACTGGCACGTGTCAGCTACTGTGTGTGTGTGTGTGTGTGTGTGTGTGTGTGTGTGTGTGTGTGTGTTCAAACTTTCATGTCAGGAATTCTTGGAGTCTAGTTTCTATCCGGCAAGAGGGAGAGTGGGAGCAGAGGAACCTGCAGATTTAATAAAGCAGGATTAAGTATTAATGAGGGTGATAATGGCCAATAATTCCTGTTAATAGGCCTTTTGCAACTCTCCAGTAAGATTCTTATCTTGACATCCAGAATTTCAGTTGGAAAAGGCGATTAGTGGCCCCTGATGTGGAGATAGGCCTCAATGGAGCTGTTACATGATCCTCCCAGATTGTTCAAGGCCTGGGATGATTCCACTCCCAGTCTCTATTTCTTCCTTCACGTTTCTGAGTATTCCTAAGACTGTAGGTTTGCATTTCAGATTCCTAGCATCTGCAGTCCTTTAATTTGTCGAAGGATGAACCTAGGAGGAAGCCGGCTGGGAGGAAACCCAAGTTGTTAGACCAAGCAGCTTGTTTGTCTGCTATTTCTGCATGTGTATATGTGTAATTGGTGGCAATATTTGTTATCATTAATGCAAAACATTGCTTTTAATCATTTGGTAATCATTTAATCATACCCATTTAGTCTGGGTATTAGCTTCTCCGGCTGTTAGCAGGAATATTACAATGTAATTCCGGTTAATGTTCTAGGAACATGGGTTTGATTCACGCCATGGCAGATGGTGAAAGTTGAATTCAATAAAAATCTGGAATAAAAAAAATGAGTCTAGTGGTGACCATGGAATGGTTGTTAATTATTGTAAAAACTCATCTGGCTTACTAATGTCCTTCAGGATAGGAAATCCGCCTTTCTTACCTGGTCCAGCCTACATGTGACTCCAAAGCCGCAGAAATGAGGTTAACTCCTAATTACCTTCTACCCTAGAGAGCCACTCAGTTCAAGGGCAATTAGGGAAGGCAGCAATTGCCACCCCAGGCAGCAACGCCCACATCCCGTGAGCAAATATGACAAAAAAGGAAGAGTATTGCAAAACTTGAAAATATATTCTAGAGTGATATTTTTAATGTGCAGTGAGAGGCATGTTTATTACAATCTAAGGTGAAGCACGTTGAGTTAATTATTTTGAAATGCAGTGATTATTGTCAACTTGACAAATGAAGAAGATGATTTGTACTTCCTGTGAATTTGAATTTCCTGTGGAGAAAAGAGTTTTAGGACAACAGGATGGAGGATGCAGGACTCCTTTTACAAAGAGATTCTGTCTTTGTTTTTGTTGGCGGGGGAGGGGGTGTAAAGGCAGAAGTGCGGGAAATGGAAGACATGTGGTTGATTGCATTTTCAATCACCGGAGGGGGGATGTTACGGTCCTTGAAGTAGGAGGACATCTGGGATGTTCGGGAATGGATGGTCCAGGTTGGGGTGAAGGGTGTTAGTGAAGTTGATGAACTGTTCAAGCTCCTCGTGGGAGCATGAAGCAGCATTGATACAGTCAGCAATGTAGCAGAGGAAGAGGTGGGGGATAGTGCCAGTGTAGCTGTGGAAGAGAGACTGATCCACGTGTCCTACGAAGAGGCAGGCATAGCTTGGGCCCATGTGGGTTCCCATGGCCACCCCCTTTGTCTGTAGGAATTGGGAGGAATTTCTTTCTGGGATGTTCAGGAGTGGAATGCCCTGTTTTATGCTGTAACTGATCATTATAGAATTTTCTAAATTCATTCACGAGATAAGGGTGTCGCTGGCTAGGCCAGTATTTATTGCCCATCCCTAACTGCCAAGAGGGGAGTTAAGAGTCAACCACATTGCTATGGGTCTGGAGTCACATGTAGGCCAGACCAGGTGAGGATGGTAGTTTCCTTCCCTAAAGGACAGTAGTGAACCAGATGGTTTTTTCTAACAATCAATTCATGGACATCATTAATTCCAGATATTTATTGAATTCAAATTCTACCCATCTGCCATGCTGGGATTCAAACCTAAATCCCCAGAACATTACCTGGGCCTCTGGATTAAGAGTCGAGCAATAATACCACTAGGCCATTACTGTCCCATCAAACTACTCGTGCTGTAGCACACCACTGAATTAGGTGGGATTTGAACACAGGCCTGCTGGTTCAGAGGCAGGGACAATACCATTGTACCTCAAACACTTTCTTTGATCATTGCATGCTTAATTGAGAGCCAGATAAATGCCTTGAGCCTTTATATCCTGTGGAACGACACAGAAAGTTAGAAGCAAGGGCGTCCAGTGTCTAACAGAGGAAAGTTGAATGCTGGTGTTCATATTGTGATTAGATACCGATTCTCATTCTGCATGGCCCTGTGTCTTAGTGACACTAATTGTCAAATTTTGCTGGCAGTCTGTTCCACTCTGCTGGTAGACCTCTGCTGAGCTGAAGTGTTGTGGCTGGATAAAGTAATGGACAAAGGGCCAATTAGAGGGCACCTTCCTTTCCTAGTAGCTCACCCTTGTTAAGCAAAGGGCCTGACCTTGGAATGTGAACTGTTCATGTGTCAATTGCGACTGATGAACAGCTTTGCTCCCCTGGTTCACGACTATCTCAGCCATGGGTCTGGGCTTCATGGTTTCCAGTGGGTTTGGACTTGCAAGTGGTCGATGGTAAGTGTGGAAAAGTGTGCCACAGTTGCCTTTACCAGCACCTGCTCCCTCCTGTCTTCATGCTCCAAGTGCAATTTTTCCAGAGACTGGGCTGGTTGCCAGTCCAGGAGGTGGAGGTACCTGCGTTATGGATCCTGTGTGCCCAGCAGAGGTCCTGCAAAATCCTTGCCAACTCTGTGTTTCTCCCTTACCATTGGCCTGCCCATCCCAGCCTCCTTTAGCATCCTGGATACAGAGCAGGCCTCCAGTCTTCGCCCTGCAAGTTGTTGCTTTGCATTGCAGTTTACCTCCACCTGGGACTGCCACTCACTGAGCTGTGCTGCTGGAACCAGAGTTGCTTCAAGAAAGCAGGCAGAAGGTCTTCCTCAAATCAATTAACAGCCCGTCACCTTTTAAATGACAATGAGAGGGTTGGGAGGTGGGGTACAGGTGAGTGGAAAAGCAAGGGCAGAGTTGTCCTTGACACATAGGGCAGAGGAACATGGTCCCTATGCCCCAGGATAAAATTCAGACCCATGGATCCTGGGTAGATGACCTTGTTTAAATCAGTGATTTATCCACCCTTCTATGTAGATTTGTTGTCAAATTATTTATTTATTTCAAAAAAACTAGAAGAACTGCAGATGCTAGAAATCAGAACCATGTGGTCTGCTGCTACACACAACCCATTGTTAGCCACAAATAGTCCTCATTTTCCTAGTCTGATTGTTATCTACTCCTTTTGTCTGTCCAATTGTCCCTCTCTCTCTTTGGGCTCCATCCCCGCCTATCGTTTACTCCTTACCCTCTCTCCCCACCCAACCTTCTGCATAAAAACCAATCTTTTCTTAGCTGCCATCAGTTCTGAAGAAGGGTCGCTGTACCCGAAACGTTAAGTCTGCTGTCTCTCCGCAGATGCTGCCAGACCTGCTGACTTTTCCGGAGAATTTCTGTTTGTGTTATTTATTTATTTGTTCTTATTTGTTATCAATATCTGCCCAAAAACTACAGAGATTACTTGAGAAATATTCACATTGTTCAGGAAATCTCTTTGTTGACCTAAGAACAACGAAATTTATTGATCAGCAGATAGGTATGAGTTTATGTCTTAGCTTTTAATGTGTCATAATGGCATTGCTTATAACACACACACACATTTAATACCACAGAGTTGATAACAATTGAGTTTTCGTCTAAATTTTCATCAAAATTTGCAAGGTATTTACAGTTGCTAATTGACTCATTGATTTGGAAATTTGAATGACTCCTTTGATATTTCAGTTTTGAAGATTAGAATTTGATATTCTAAGGTTTACTTACTAAATTTAGATTTCTAATCTCCGATGTGTTGACCTTTCTTTAAATTAATGCCTTCACATTCATTTTTGTTGTTGTCTCGGTGCTGAGCCCTTAAATGCTAACCCTCTTATTTTCTGTCCTTTGTACCTCTTTGCATTGTTTTACTGGCCTACTTCCACTTGCTCTTGTCCAGCAATTCCATGTTTTGTTTCTCTCTTCTTTTAGATACTTTGCAGCAACACATGCCAATCCTCGTTGCTACATTGCTTCCTACTCTCCCCTCCGATACTCTAGGCCTGAGGCTGCCTTGTATAAACCCACAGGTTCTCCTAGCGCCCATTCCTTCCTGGGAGCTGCAACTTAAACTCTCATTTTGTGCCACTTTCCACCCACTCCTGAGGGCTGACCTAGAATGATGTGGGAAGCAGGCCATTCACCCCATTAGCTCCACACCAATCCTCCAAAGTGTATCCCATCCAGACTTAACCCCTCTATACCTGTAACCCCTGTACCTGTAAGTCTGCATTCCCCATAGCTAACCCAAACAAGCCTGCACATCCCTGGACACTATGGGCAATTTAGCATCGCTAACCTGCACATCTTTAGACTGTGGGAAGAAACCGGAGCACCTGGAGGAAACCCACACAGACGCAGTGAAAATGTGCATCCTCCACACAGACAGTCACCCCACGGTGGAATTGAACCCAGGTCCCTGGCGCTGTGAGGCAGCAGAGCTAATCACTGAGCCACCGTGCTGCCCCTCTTTCTCTTCAGCTTACCCCACCCACCCAGCAGATCAACAATCACTGCCCATCATCACACACTCCAGCTCCCTGTAGCCTCCAGAATCAACTACTCTGCAGCTGCTTTCCTTGTTGTCTTGTCATCTAGCGAAAACCTAACTCAATTAAAAATGCTGCTGCCTGTGTCCTGTTCTATGCCAAATTCTCATGCACCCTTCAGCTCCAGGACCTCTGAATCTCTCACTGTGGAAAATTTAAAATTATTCCTGTGTTTCCATCACTTATTGACCTTTGCCTAACACTACAAACCACTTCACGCCTGAAACTGCTCCTCCTGCAGTCTACATTCCATTTGTGTTAGCCTCTTGTATGTTCCCTTCCTCATTTAGAACCATGCCCTTTGCTGCAAGGTTCTTACTCTCTAGAATTCCCTCCCTAAACATCTCCACTTCCCACTCTTTTACAACAACAACTATTTTCCTTTGCATTGCATCTTTAATGTGTTATAAAGTCCCAAGATTCTTCACAGGAGCGCTATAAAACAAAATATGACCCCAAGCTACATGGGAAAATATTAGGCCAGAAGATCAAAATCTTGGTCAAAGAGGTAGGTACTGAGCAGTCAATAAAGTGCAGAGCTGGAGGATCACAGCTGGCCAGGCAGCATCAGAGGAACAGAAAAGTTGACTTTCCAGTCCTGATGAAGGATGTAAACCCAAAACGTCGACTTTCCTGTTCCTCTGATGCTGCCTGACCTGCACACCGTATTGACTCTGACTCCAGCATCTGCGGTTCTTGCTATCTCCAAGATATTAAGCAGAGTCTGAAAATAGATAATTGAGATGGAAAGCCAGAGAGAGGTAAGGAGGTAAGGGGGATATTCCAGACTTGGAATTGGACCTTGGCAATTGTCATTGACCAAGAGGGAATGGGGTGACTTTAAATTATGATTATGAATTCAGGGCAGCCATGTTGTTATTGAATAGAGCAGCAGGTTTGAAGGGGCTGCTCTTGATCCTTGTTCATATATTCTCTCTTGAACCTGAGACAGCGAGGTGTTGTTTGATTTCCTCCTTATCTTCACCACTGGCTGAGCTAGACCGAAGAGGCATCCCCCAAACCTTGTTTTACGGATTCCAATTTTTTTGAAATGAGCCCACAGTGAAGTCCTTTGAAATGAAATCAATGATAGGGTTTATGAAGAAAACATTCAAAATGCAGAGTAGTTGCTTTGCTACGCTATCCACACAAAGGGGCACTTGGGAAGTTAAGAAGACAGAAGAAGAGAGATAGATTCTAAACCGCAAGTTTTGGTCAATCCAGAGGCATTAAAATCTATTCACATGTGCTTTTACTTCCAGGAGGTCAGTATCCAATGACAGTTTCTTCGGAAAGCTGTGCCCAGTAATTTTCCTTTCTCCAGGCAATCTGAACCACTCTCTGCGTAAAAAAGTTGCCCCTCATGTCTTTTAAAAATCTTTCTCCTCTTAAAGATATGCCGCCAGTCTTGAAATCTCCACCCAATGGAAAAGGCACTTGCCATTCACCTTATCAATGCCCTGATTATTTAATAAACCTCTATAAGGTCACCCCTCAACCTCCTAAGCTCCAGTGAAAAAGGTCCCAGCCAATCCAACCTTTTCTTATAACTCAAAACCTCCATTCCCAGTAACATCCTGGTAAATCTTTTCTGAAACCCTCTCCAGCATAATGGTTCTTGTATGGAATGAGTTTTCAGAGGAAGTGGTAGATGTGGGTAACAACATGCGAGTTACAACATTTAAAAGACATTTGGATAAGTACATGAATAGGAAATATTTGGAGGGATATGGGCCAAATAGAGGCACGTGGGACTAGTTTAGTTTGGGATTATGGTCGAAGGATCTGTTTCTGGTCTGTATGACTCTATAGGCATTTCAAGTGCGAGGGGTCGAAGGTCATTAAGCTGACAGTGGAGCTTCCTCCCCAGTCAGAGTTTCCATTGCAATGTGAACGTAATAGGTAACTACAAAAACATTAGCCTCCATTTTAACATAATGGGTTTTGATGTTTTCCTTTGTTCAGAGCTGGCTGAAGGGAACAACTCATCTCCAAGCCTTTTGCATTAGCTTTAGCCAGAATGTCTATATAATGCAGAACATTCATAAGCTTTCTGGAAATATGATAATGGGATTAGCCTTGGCTACTTTGAGTTAAGCAAGATCACCCATTTTTAAAACCATTGATATTTAAACCTGAAAATAAGGAAGATAATGGTGTTTTCTTTGGGATTTCCCTCCATGCCCATGAACATGCTGGTTCAATCAACTTGGATTTGAATCCTTCTTAAACTCAACTCTTCAAATATCTTTGGTCAGGTTTAGCAATATAACAGCATAAGAAATAGGAACAGGAGTAGGCTATTTAGTCCTTCTTTTTTTGAAAACTTATTCATTTTGTGGGAAGTGGTCATCGCTGCCTGGCCAGCATTTCTTGCCCATCCCTAGTTGCCCCTTCAGAAGGCAGTGGTGAGCTGCCTTCTTAAACCACTGTAGTCCAACCGCTGTGGGTTGACACACAATGCCATTAGGGAGGGAATTCCAGGATTTTGACCAGCGACAGTGAAGGAACAGCGATATATTTCCAAGTCAGGATGGTGAGCGGCATGGAGGGGAACTTGAAGGTGGTGGTGTTCACATATATCTGCTGCCCTTATCCTTCCAGATGGAAATGGTTATTGGTTGGAAGGTGCTGTCTGAGGAACTTTGGTGAATTTCTGCAGTGCATCTTGTAGATAGTACACACTGCTGCTACTGAGCATCGGTGGTGGAGAGAGTGGAAGCGGTGCAAATCAAGTGGGTTTTTTTGTCCTAGATGGTATCAAGCTTCTTGAGTGTTGTTGGGGCTGCACTCATCCAGGCAAGTGGGGAGTGTTCCATCACACTCCTGACTATTTTTTTTAAAAGAATAGAATCCCTACAGTGTGGAAACAGGCCCTTTGGCCCAACCAGTCCACACTGAACCTCAAAGCATCCCACCCAGACCCACCCTACTAATCTACACACCCCTGAACACTACAGGCAATTTAGCATGGCCAATCCACCTAGCATGCACATCTTTGGACTGTGGGAGGAGACACAGGGAGAATGTGCAAACTTCACACAGACAGTCACCTGAGGGTGGAATTGAACCCGCGTCCCTGGTGCTGTGAGGCAGCAGTGCTAACCACTGAGCCACCATGCTGCGCCTTGTAGATGGTGGATAGGGTTTGGAGAGTCAGGAGGTGAGTAACTCACTGCAGTTCCTAGCCTCTGACCTGCTCTTGTAGCCACTGCATTTATCTGGTGAGTTAATTGAATTTCTGATCAATGATAACTCCCAGGTTGTTGATAGTTGGGGATTCAATGATGGTAACACCATTGAATGTCAAAGGGCAGTTGGTTAGATTGTCTCTTGTTGGAGATGTTCATAGTCTGGCATTTGTGTGGCGCGAGTGTCACTTGCCACTTGTCAGCCCAGAACTGGATATTGTCCAGACCTTGGTGTATTTGAACACGGACTGCTTCAGTATCTGACGAGTCGTGAATGTTGCTAAACATTGTGTGATCGTCAGCGGACATCCCTCCTTATGGTGGAGGGAAGGTCATTCATGAAGCAGGTGAAGATGGTTAGGCCTCGGACACTACCCTAAGGAACTCCTGCAGAGGTGTCCTGGAGCTGAGATGATTGGCCTCCAACAACCACGACCATCTTCCTATGTGTCAGGTATGACTCTAGCCAGCAGAGTTTGCCCCCTGATACCCATTGATTCCGGTTTTGCTAGGGCTCCTTGATGCCACACCTGGTCAAATGCAGCCTTGGTGTCAAAGGCTGTCTTTCTTGCCTCACGTCTGGAATTCAGCTGTTTTGTCCATGTTTGAACCAAGGCTGTAATGAGGTCAGGAGCTGAGTGGTCCTGGCAGAACCCAAACTGGGTGTCACTGAGCAGGTTATTGCTGAGCAGGTGCTGCTTGATAGCACTGTCAATGACCACTTCCGTCACTTTACTGATGATCGACAGTAGACTGATGGGGCCAATAACTGGCCAAGTTGGATTTGTCCTGCATTTTCTGTACAGGACATACTTGTGCAATTTTCCACATTGTCAAGTAGATGCCAGTGTTGTAACTGTACTGGAACAGTTTGGCAAGGGGAACTAGAGCACAAGTTTTCAGTACTATTGTCAGAATATTGTCAGGGCCCATAGCCTTTGCAATATGCAGTGCTTCCAACCGTTTCTTGATACCACGTGGAGTGAACGGAATTGGCTGAAGACTGGTATCTGTAATGCTGGGGACCACTGGAGGAGGCCGAGATGGATCATCCACTCGGCACTTCTGGCTGAAGATTGCTTCAAATGCTTCAGCCTTATCTTTTGCACTGATGTGCTGGGGTCTTCCATCTTTGAGGATGGGGATATTTGTGGAGCCTCCTCCTCCAGTGAATTGTTTAATTGTTCACCACCATTCATGACTGGATGTGGCAGGACTGCAGAGCTTAGGTCTGACCGTTGGCTGTGGGATTGTTTAGCTCTGTCCAACTCTTGCTGCTTTCGCTGTTTGGCATGCAAGTAGTCCTGTTAGGTGGCTTCACCAGGTTGATACCTCATCTTCAGGAATACTGGGTGCTGCTCCTGGCATGCCCTCCAGCACTCTTCATTGAACCAGGGTTGATCCCCTGACTTGATGGTAATGGTTGAGTGAGGGATATGCCAGTCCATGAGATTACAGATTGTGTTGGAGTACAATTCTGCAGCTGTTAATGGCCCACAGTGCCTCATGGATACCCCGTCTTGAGTTGCTAGATCTGTGCGAAGCCTGTCCCATTTAGCATGGTGATAGTGCCACACAACACGATGGAGATTGTTCTCAATGTGAAGGCGAGACTTTGTCTCCACAAGGACTGTGCGATGGTCACTCATACCGATGCTGTCATGGACAGATGCAATTGCAGCTGGTAAATTGGTAAGGATGAGGTCAAGTTTGTTTTTCCCTCTTGTTGGTTCCCTCTCAACCTGCCGCAGACCCAGCCTAGCAGCTATGTCCTTTAGGACCCAACCAGCTCGATCAGTAGTACTGTTGCCGAGCCACCCTCGGTGGTGGACATTGAAATCCCCCACCCAGAGTACATTTTTTGCCCTTGCCATTCTCAGTGCTTTCTCTAAGTGTTGTTCAACATTGAGGAGTACCGATTCGTCAGCTGAAGGGGGATGGTACATGATAATCAGCAGGAGGTTTCCTTGCCCGTGTTTAACCTGAAGCCGTAAGACTTCATGGGGTGAGGAGTCAATGTTGAGGACTCCCAGAGCGACTCCCTCCTGGCAATATGCCACTGTGCCACCATCTCTGCTGTGTCTGTGCTGCCGGTGAGACAGGACATATCCAGGGATTGTGATGGTGGTGTCTGGGACATTGTCTGTAAGGTATGATTCCATGAGTACAACTGCCAGACTGTTGCTTGACTAGTCTGTGAGACAGTTGTCCCAATTTTGGCACTAGTTGCCAGATGTTAGTAAGGAGGACTTTGCAGGGATGACAGGGCTGTTTCTGCTGTTGTCTTTTCCAGTGCCTAGGTTGATGCCAGGTGATCTGCCCAGTTTCATCTCTTTGAGACCTTGTAGCGATTGGTACAACTGAATGGCTTGCTAGGAGGCCATTTCAGAGGGCTATTGAGTGTCAACCGCATTGCTGTGGGTCTGGAGTCACATGTAGGTCAGACCAGGTAAGGGTAGCAGATTTTCTTTCCTGAAGGGCATTAGTGAACCAGGTGAATTTTTCCAACAATTGACGATTGTTTCATGGTCATTTCTTAATTCCAGGGTTTTTTTTATTGAATTTAAATTCCACCATCTGCCATAGTGAGTATAGTTCCAACCTGTTTAACCTTTGCTCATATCCCTCCATACTGGGGATTATCCTTGTGAATCTTCTCTGAACTGCCTCCAATAAAATGATATCTTTCCTTACATAAGAGGACAAAAATTGTACACAGTACTTCAGATGTGTTCTCACCAGCAACTTGCACACTTGCATTAAGATGTCCATACTCCTGTACTCTAACCTCCTTGAAATAAGGGCTAACATTCCATTAGCCTTCCTGATGACCTGCTACACTGTGTGCTAGCTTTGTGCACAAGTATCCCTATTTCGTTTTGTGTATCAGCTTTCTGCAGTTTCTCCCCATGTATCTCCTACTTGGCCTTCTTGTTTCTTATGCCTCTGTGAAGTACCTGAGGCTGTTTTTCTTGGTATACAAATGCGTGTTTTGCTCTATATAATTGCCAGATGAGTGTTGCTGTCAAAATTGAGAACATTAAATTGAGTTCCCACTTTACTGTTGGGTAATTGTTCTTTTTAAGATCCAGAGCAACACTGCTGTTTGCAGTCAATCGCTTTGAGTTTGAACTCTTTGTGCAAATTGTTTACTTATGAGATGTTTATAAATCAGATGGACAATTGGCTTACTCACTGAATAGATGACAGTCATTTAAAATTCTTGCTTTATCAGGATTGTGTGCTCTCAGAATGTTTATTCTCCCTGTCCTTTACTTTGCTGAATACAGATTGGTACCAGGTTTCTGATTGGAGAGATACTCAAACAAAATCAGTACCACTTCAGAACTGAATTATTGCTGAAGTGATGTAAGAAAGATGTTTCAATTTAATTTTGAATTTCTTTCATTAGTAATAAACATTCTTAAGAACTCATGATTCTCTTCTCATTTCTCCCACTTTTCTCTCTGCACAACTTTAAATATTCATTTCGTCATTTCCAGGTCCTGAAGTCATTCACAGTTCTTGGTGTTTTCAGAATTAACACAATCCAATTTTCCTCGTGGCTCAGTGATTAACACTGCTGCCTCACAGCACCAGGGACCCGGGTTTGATTCAACCCTCCGGTGACTGTCTGCGTGGAGTTTGCACATTCTCCCCATATCTGTGTGAGTTTCCTCCGGGTGCTCTGGTTTCCTGCCACGGTCCAAAGATGTGTGGGTTAGATGGAATGGCCACGCTAAATTGCCTGTAGTGTTCAGGGATGTGCAGGTTAGTTGGATTAGCCGTGAGAAATGCAGGGTTTCAGCTTTTCGGTGGCGGATCTGCGTGGGATGCTGCTTGGAGGGTCAGTGTGGACACAATGGGCCAAATGGCCTGTTTCCGCATTGTAGGGATTCCATGATGATTCAAGTACAAAATACAAAATGAGGAGACCATTGAGTCCATCTTAGCAAGGATTCTCTGTCATTCAGTTAGATTGTGACAGATTTAGATCTTAGCTCCATCCACTGCCTTGGTTGTGCAGACCTTAGTTCAAATACAGGCCAAAAATACCCATTAATCTTGGTTTTGATGTTTTCACTCGACTTCACTGCCTCTCCCAGTCTCTCTAATGTGTTTTGGAGGGAGAGAGAGCTCCAGATTTCCAGATTCCCCTTTCCCTTTGCGTGATGTAGCGTAGTCTGAGATCAGCCCCGGGCATCCTTTATTCCAGCTTTTCAGGTTACGGACCTGAGCAAAGAGTTAACTTCCATCAGCTTGTGCCATTTACCTAGATTTTGTACCGAACAGCCTTGTTTTCAGGTGTCTGGTAGACAATTGAAACCATTCTTTTCCCAACATTCTTGAAGCATTTATCACCTCAGTTCCTAGACAAGGATTTAAAGAGATAACATTGCCCGTGGGCCACCATACTAGTTGTGCAGAAATCCTCAGGCCTGTCCAGGCAGACCGTGGGAGAATGGGAGGAGAGTCCATATGGGAAGGATGAGGAGAGGATGGTAATATACTCTCCATATGTGCATTTTTATGATGCTCAGTTGACATTGCCACGTCAAACAGGTAGGCTGACGGCTACACACTGATCTTGAACAAATGGAAGGTGTTTAGGTCTGAGGGTGTGTGTGTGTCTGTGTGTGTCTGTGTATGTGTGTGCGTCTACGTGTATCTGTGTGCCTGTGTGAGTAAGTCTGTGTGTCTCTGTGTGTGTGTGTATATTAGTGTGTGCGTGTGTATTAGTGTGTGTCTGCGTGTCCTTTAGCTACTCCAAGGTTTACTGTACAGTAGATACATGCAAGCTCTCCAGCTTCAGCTCATGTTAAGACGCTGAGTTTAGATGTGTGCTATTGCCCTTTCGTATATATGTGTAATTTGAGCAGGGCTGTCTTGCATTCCTGAGGTCTGCTGCTGTCCACTTTAGTCTCTATCAAACCCTTTAATTACATTGAAGACTTCAATTAGGCCATCCTTAACCTCAAGGGCACGCAAGCCTCATCTGTGAAAACTGACAGCAGTTGAAATCACTGGATAGCAATCAGGAACATAAATTCTAGCTGATGTTGCATAGAATCTCATAGAATCCTATTAAATTCTAATAGGACTAGACAGTGTAGTTGCAGGAAGGACGTTCCTGATGACTGAGGAGTCCAGAACATGGGGTCACAGTTTAAGGATATGGGGTAGGCCATCTAGGACCAAGATGAGGAGAAATTTCTTCACCTGGAGACTGGTGAGCCTGTGGAATTCACTAACCACAGCAAGCAGTTGAGGTCAAAACATTGAATGTTTCCAAGAAGGAGTTGTATATGGTTTTCAGGGCTAAAGAGATCAGTAAATATAGGGGAAAAACAGGAACAGGCTATTGAGTTGGATGATCAGCCATGATCATATAGCATGGTGGGGCAGTTTCAAAGGGCCGAATGGACTATTCCTGCTCCTATTTTGTAAGTAGGCCACTGGAGCCAGCGTAGCACAGGCATTCGTATCACTATCCCCAGTGGACTCAGTGTAGATCAAGGATTGAACCTGGGCATAGAAACTAGGAGCAAAAGTAGGCCATTCAGCCCTTTGAACCTCTCCACCATTCAATATGATCATGGCTGATCATCCAACCCTGGACCCTGTTCCAGCTTTCTCCCCATACCCTTTGACCTCATTAGCCATAAGAACTATGTATAACTCCTTCTTGAAAACATTCAATGTTTTGGCCTCAACTGCGTTCTGTTGGTAGTGAATTCCACAGGCTCACCACTCTCTGGGTGAAGACATTTCTTCTCATCTCAGTCCTCGCTGGCCTACCCCATGTCCTTAAACTGTGAGCCCTTGTTCTGGACTCCCTGATCATTGGAAACATTCTTCCTGTATTTACCCTGCCTAGTCCTGTAGAATTTTATAGGTTTCTGTGAGATCCCCCTCATCCTTCTAAACCCCAGTGAATGTAGCCCTAACCAATCAAGTGCCTCTTCATACGTCAGTCCTAAATACCAACCACCTCTCTGTTTATGTCAGTACAGTACCTCCAATCTCATGCACATTACTTGTAGATGCTAATGTCTTATGTGGGACCTTATTAAAAGCCTTACGAAAGTCCAAGTAAACGACATCCACTGGATCCCCCTTATCAATTATGAGTTAAATCCTAGAAAAATTCCAGTAGATTTATCAAACATGGTTTCCCTTTTGTAAATCCGT
Organism: Ginglymostoma cirratum; assembly: GCA_024137785.1. Taxonomy (NCBI): domain Eukaryota; kingdom Metazoa; phylum Chordata; class Chondrichthyes; order Orectolobiformes; family Ginglymostomatidae; genus Ginglymostoma; species Ginglymostoma cirratum. The sequence continues at coordinate 8,459,673 of JAHRHZ010000133.1, forward strand.
CTTGACTCTGTCCAATCCTGTCACTGTTTTCCATGACTTAGCCATTAAGTCTTTCATAATGGACTATCCCTACTTTTATAATAAATGATCCCTAATTTCCCTTGTTAGTCATGGTTGGGCCACCTTTACTGTTTTATTTTTGTGTCAGACAGAAGTGAACAATTCTTGCAGGACCTAAATGTTTGCCATTGCCTATTCACCATCATCCCTTTAAGTAACGTTCCCCAAGTTATTGCAGCCAACTCACACTTCATACCATTGTAGTTTCCTTTATTTAGATTCAGGACCTGATTGATGTGGTTTGGTTATATGATGCCTTTACTAACACTGAGTCGATAACAGAAAACGGTGCAATGAAGTGTTCCCTTATCCAAACATTTTATGAATCAGTTGACACATTGAACAGGCTGAGGAGGTGCTAACTGTGTTTCCCCCCATTCCCATTACCACTCAGATAAAGTAACATTACATTTCCAAAGTAAATCGGTCCTACAAGTACAATATAATATTGCAAGTTAATTTGTCATAACAGTATCTGTAAAATATGATTGCTGGGGAGACTCACAGCATGTGAGACTTGATGTGTTTGTCTCCTTGTGGGAGTGACACAAGTATTTTGCTGGAACTTACATTTCCACATTAGTTGTTGGCACCCACAGTATTTCTGAGCTTGTTGGAACATCTGTTAACTGCCTTGTAATGTGATTCAGCTCATCATTTCCACTGGATATTTGTAACCATGCATTTAAAATGTAAACTCCAGGACATCCATGTAAACCAATCCAGTAATAATCTACATCAACAAGAGGTGTAATTTTGTAAAGCTTAACCTTCAGTTCCAAGCATAGGTCGGGGATGGGGTTTTAACAGAACAACAACTCACGTTTATAAAGCAGCTTTAATGCAGGAAAATGTCTCAAGGATTTTCATAGAAGTGAGTGTCAAGAAATACTGAACTACATAAAGAAACATTAAGTGCGGTGACTGAATGCTGAAGTTTTAAGAAGTACCTCAGAGATGGACGGAGAGGTAGACAGCCAGAGATGTTTAGAGAGGGAGTTGTAGAACTCAAACTCTTGAGATTAGAGTAGGCAGGAAGACACTGTTTCCCTTGGCAGAAAGTTCAACAACCAGGGGTCGTAGATTCAAGCTGCGTGGCAAAAGCAGTAGAGGGGACGTGAGGAAAAACTTCTTTACAAGGAAAGTGGTGGGTGTCTGGAATTTGCTGCCTGTTGATGGTGGAGGTAGGGACCTTAAACTCTTTTCAAAGCATCTGGATCTGCACTTTTAGTGCTGTAAGCTGCAGGGCTATGGGCCGTGTGCGGGAAGATAGGATTCTAAAGGGCATCTGGTTGACTTTGGGTTGGCATGGACAAGATGTGCCAAACGGTCCCCTTTTGTGCTGTATTATTTCTACAGTCCAATGGTTTCCGTACTGCTGAACCATGGCTATCGAAGGTGGGGGGGAATTAAAATGTGATGAGTAAATGTGCTTCGTCATTATAACAATTTTCTTTGTGGGAGCCTGCTGTGTGTAAATTCCCTGCCACATTTGCCACATTACAACAGTGAGAAAACTTCTAAAAAAGCACACATTGATTTGAAAATGTTACTGCCATGGAAGTGTTGAAGTTAGAAGGCTACAGAGATAGGCTGGAGAGTGAGAGTAGGAGAGATAGCTCTTTAGGGAGCCGGTACAGACATGGGGCGTCTATTGGTCTTTTTCTGTACTATACAATGCTACATTTCTACAAGGTTATGAAAGGTGATATGCAAATGCAAGTCTTTCTTTCTTCTTTCCTGGTACCATGATCGATCTAGGTTAGCCCCACCACGAGGAGTAAGAATTCAAAACCCAGTAGAGTGCCTTCCTTATAAATCTTCTGCTTCTATTTGGAGAAGAACTCTGATTAATTTTAATGTGTGAGATACATCCTCAATGCCTTTGTTCCAACTGCAATTGCAGGAAATTATAATATACCCCATGATCCACTTGGGAGAGTGCACTGATTCTCAAGCCCTACTATTTCTGGAGTCACCACAAAAGCTAATGATTTAATCAAAGCACACAAGCTCCTTGATTTACCTGTTTAGAATCGCATTGACAAAAAACCCTAACCAGATCCCGTACTTAACAGTTCATGTATAACAAATAGGTAAATCTCAATCTTAAGTAAACAGCTATGATTTATCAACATATGGCTCTAATTAAAACTCTCACCCCCGGCCCCTTTTAAATACCTCCACATGTATGCAGACATACAGTCACAGACAAAAAAAACCTGGTTTATGGGTTGGGGACAAACAAAGCTGGGAAACAGTTCAACAGTATTAGTTCACAGGGTTCACTGAGATAATTCTTCTGTTCTTCAGCTTTCAAATGGGAGGTAACGGCTTAATAGTATTATCGCTAGGTCATCAATCCAGAAACTCTGCTAATGTTCTGGGGAGATATCCATTTCAAGCCTACCAACTCCCACAGCTACCGAGAGTACACCTCCTCTCACCCACCTTCCTGCAAAAAGGCCATTCCCTATTCCCAATTCGCCTCCGCCACATCTGCTCCCGAGGTGAAGCATTCCACTCCCGGACATCCCAGATGTCCTCGTTTTTCAAGGACCACAACTTACCCTCCACAGTGATCGAAAACGCCCTCGACCGTGTCTCTCACATTTCCTGCAACTCATTCCTCACACCCCATCCCCACAATAATAACCAAAACAGAATCCCTCTTGTTCTCACGTACCACCCCACCAACCTTCAGATCCAACCCTCCGACACTTCCGCCCTCTGCAATCCAACCCCACTACCAAAAACATTTTTCCCTCCCCACCCTTATCTGCTTTACGGAGGGACCACTCTCTCCATGACTCCCTTGTCCGCTCCACACTGCCCACCAGCCCCACCACCCCCGGCACTTTTCCCTGCAACCGCAGGAAGTGCTACATCTGCCCCTATATCTCCCCCATCACCCCCATCCCAGGCCATAAGAAGACCTTCCACATCAAACAGATGTTCACCTGCACATCTGCTAATGTGGTACACTGTATCCGCAGTTCCTGTTGTGGCCTCCTCTACATCGGGGAAACCGAGCAGAGGCTTGGGGATCACTTTGCAGAACACCTACACTCGGTTCGCACCAAGTAACTGCACCTCCCAGTCGCGAACCATTTCAACTCCCCCTCCCACTCCTTGGACGACATGTCCATCCTGGGCCTCCTGCAGTGCCACAACGATGCCACCCAAAGGTTGCAGGAACAGCATCCCATATTTCGCTTGGGAACCCTGCAGCCCAATGGTATCAATGTGGACTTCACAAGCTTCAAAATCTCCCCTCCCCTAACCACATCCCAAAACCAGCCCAGCTC
>JAHRHZ010000133.1:8463440-8488300 GCA_024137785.1 Ginglymostoma cirratum
TAAACCCTTCATCAGAAGGGTTTAGGCCCGAAACGTCAAGTTTTCCTGCTCCTATGATGCTGCTTGACCTGCTGTGTTCATCCAGCCCCATGCTTGTTATCTCGGATTCTCTAGCATCTGCAGTACCTTTTATCTCTAGACCCAAAATGTCAGCTTTCCTGTTCCTCTGATGGTGCTTGGGTCTGCCGTGTTCAGCCAGCTCTACACCATGTTGTCTCTAATGTTCTGGGGACCTCGGTTCAAATCCTACCATAGCAGATGATGGAATTTGAATTTGCCTAAAACAAAATCTGGCCCATCTGATGAAAAACTCATCTGGTTCACTAATGCTCTTTAGGGAAGGAAACTGCCATCCTTACTTGGTCTGGTCAACATGTTACTCCACACCCACATTACTGTGGTTGACTCTTAACTGCACTCTGGGTAGTTAAGGATGGGCAATAAATGCTGGCCTAGCTGGAGATGCCCACATATGTGTGATTAAAGGGGAAAAAAAATCTCTTCTCTCTGGACCCTTTTGCAGGAGGCACAGGGTGACTGTTACACTAACTATAAAGTCACTTAATTACTGATTAAAGACAACAGCTTCCAGCAACTGGTGGGAGAAAATAACTGGCTTTCAACAGGCTTCAGATATTTTTACTGCACAGAGAGAGAGAGAGAGAGAGAGAAAGCACCTGCCCTTCCAGCAGACTGGGGATTGTATCATTTATAGCCACAACCCATTCAGCTACCTGGAAACCAACAGGTCGTCATTAGGCTGATGACTTTGGCATCTATGACTGGTCACAATTGCACAAACCAAACAGCTCCTTGTTACCTGCCAAATCTTACTTTGGGTACACCTTCCAGGATCAGCCTTCCCCTCCCACAGCTTGAGCAAAGCAGCAGTGTAAACATGACACACAATGTGCATCAGTAACTTGGTTTTAAAAGTGCAGCATTTCCTTTGCTTTTTAAAAAGTCCTTCTTCCAGTTTCGTCCACAAACAAAGGTACAGTCTTTACAAGTATTGCTGAGATACTGGCATCAGAGTTAAGCAGACATTCTAGGATGATGTGCCTATTTGAAGTTACGTGGACTGCTTGGCTAAACCATCTCCATCTTGGAGCAGTGATTAGCTCCAAATAAAATTTAGCGCATTAAGCTGGGACTGACATAAAAAAGAATGAAGGAATGAGTTTGATGAACTGTCACCACACAGCACACTGAGATCTGCAGCTTGGCAATTCGAGGATTCTGTAATTCTAACCACCGACCCATGTCATTCAATGGTGTTACCATCACTGAATTCCTCCACTTTCAACATCCTGGGAATTTACATTGATCTGAAGCTGAATTGGGCTGGCCATGTAAATACTGTACAGGTTGTGGAATTTGAATTAAAAAACAATTGAATTAAAAGTGTTATGATGACCATGAACCATTGTCAAGAAAGACAATTCCTAATTGACATCTCCAAGATGATGATAATGATGATTAATATTAATATTATTCACGATTTATACAATGTCAGCCATCCGTGTAATTTCCTTACAGACTAGTCCAGAGGCTTTATGAGTACAATATCCTGAGCATCGTTTGGGATTGGCACAGTAGGCAGTCTGGCCCATCACATATGTGCTGGCTCTTTTGAAAGAGTTATCCAATTAGTCGCATGTCTCTGAGATAACGAGCATGGGGCTGGATGAACACAGCAGGTCAAGCAGCATCATAGGAGCAGGAAAACTTGACGTTTCGGGCCTAAACCCTTCACGAAACGTCAAGTTTTCCTGCTCCTATGATGCTGCTTGACCTGCTGTGTTCATCCAGCCCCATGCTTGTTATCTCGGATTCTCCAGCATCTGCAGTACCTTTTATCTCAGTCACATGTCTCTGCTTTATCCCTTAGCCCTGCAAATGTTTCCCTTCCAAATATTTATTCAATTCCCTTTCTGAAAGTCCCTTTTGCTATTGACTATGCTTTCATCACCCTTTCAGAGGAATTCCAGACCACTAACAACCTAGTGGTGTTAAAAACAGTTCTGCTTCTTTCTGCACTGCTTCTTGCCAAGGGTGAACTATTACTGCGAGGCCAGAGAGATGTAAGAAAGCATATCTGGCTGAAACCTTGTCACTTCCACTGAGACTGGATGGCAATTTTCTCTTGACCTCAAAATTAACGATCCCTTTATGTGAGGGCTGTATTCTGTTCAAGGCTGGTTGAATGCAAGTGAACCGATAAGATAATTCCAGTCCACTGGGAGCTTGTCAAGATTCTTTTCCACCCTCAGCTCTTGTAATCCATTTCAGCAAGGTGTGCTTTCCTTCCTTGGTAAAGCTTTGGGACAAGTATTTGCTTTTAAATTCTTTCCCACGTCCTTAAACATAGCAAATTCTATGGGTTTTGGTGCCACTCCCTGAGCGGGCTGTGGTGGTTGGGGTTTCCACAGCTTCATCCTAGTGGCTATCCTCTCCTGTGACCCAGGGCAAGCTGATTGTACACTGGGAGAAAAGGGTATTGTCGATGTCACCTCCTGATTACCCAACAACACTATTAGTAACATCTGCATCACACAAGTTTCAGGCAATAATCTTCCACAATGAGAGGTAATCATACCTAAGACTAACCTAATGTGGAATTTGCACATTCTCCCTGTGTCTGTGTGGGTTTCCTCTGAGTGCTCCGGTCTCCTCCCACACACCAAAAATGTGCAGGCTAGGTAGATTGGCCTTGCTAAATCGCCCATAGTGTCCTGGGATGTGAGGCCAGGTGGATTACCAGCACAATCTGCAACCACATGGCCCAGTATATCTCCCACTCTACCCATTACCATTAAGCCAAGAGATCAACCCTCGTTCAACGGAGAGTACAAGAAGGCATGCAAGGAGCAGTATTAGGCATACCTAAAAATGAAGTCTGATCGTAGTGAAGCTATCAGATAGGACCACTTGTGCACCAGACAACATAAGCAGCAAGTGATAGAGACAGCTAAGCACAACCACAATCAACGGATCAGATCTAAGCTCTGCAGTCCTGTCACATCCGGTCATGAATGGTAGTGGACAATTAAACCACTCACTGGAGGAGATGCTCCACAAATATCGCCATCCTCAATGATGGAAGAGCCCAACACATTGATGCAAAAGATAAGGCTGAAGCATTCACAGCAATCTTCAGCCAGAAGTGCCGAGTGGATGATCGATCTTGGACTTTTCTAGATATCCGTAGCATCACAGATACCAATCTTCAAATCACTCCACGTGATATCAACAAATGGTTTGAGACACTGGATACTGTAAAGGCTGTGGGCCCTGACAACATTCCAGCAATAGTACTGAAGACTTGTGCTCCAGGACTTGCCACTCCCCTTGCCAAGCTGTTCAAGTATAGGTGCAACACTTGCATTTTCTCAACAATGTGAAAAATTGCCCAAGTATGTCCTGTACTCAAAAAGCAGGACAAATCCAACCAGGCCAATTACTGCCCCATCAGTCTACTGTCAATCATCGGTAAAGTAATGGAAGTGGTCATTGACAGTGCTATCAAGCAGCACATGCTCAGCAATAACCTGCTCAGTGACGCCCAGTTTGGGTTCCACCAGGGCCACTCAGCTCCTGACCTCATTACAGCCTTGGTTCAAACATGGACAAAAGAGCTGAATTCCAGAGGCGAGGCAAGAGAGACAGCCCTTGACACCAAGGCTGCATTCGACCAGGTGTGGCATCAAGGAGCCCTAGCAAAACTGAAATCAATGGGTATCGGGGGCAAACTTTGGACTGGTTTGTGTCATACCTGACACAAAGGAAACTGAAATTTAAATTAAATAATATTTTAGAACAAGGTGGTGCAACAGGAGTGCTATGACACCTTCCAAGTAAGAACTGGAAGGCACCTTTTTGCAGGCAGGAACTTTGTCTCCCTTAAGGCCTATATCAGCCACAGACTGGAGAGTATAAACTGAATCCTGTGGTCAGAATAAGAGAAAGGTCTGGAATGGGAAGATTTCTGAGGGCATCTCTGGCTAGGCCAGCATTTATTGCCAAGAGGTCAGTTAAGAGTCAGCCGTATTGTTGTGGGTCTGGAGTCACACATAACCCAGACCAGGTAAGAATGTTAGTTTCCTTCCCTAGAGGACATTAGTGAACCAGGTGGGGATTCCCCCGACAATGGATTCATGGCCATCGGCAGATTCTTAACTCCATATATTTATTGAATTCAAATTCCACCATCTGCTGTGGCAGAATTTAAACCAGGTCCCCAGAACATTACCTGGGTCTGGGGATTAACAGCCCAGCGATAAAACCACTAGGCCATCGTCTCCCACTGATCTAAGCTAATCTAAAACTATAAATTGAACTTGCAGTGTGATTCATGTGTGCATGCTAGAATCTGCATTAAGAACCTGCATTTCACCCTAAGGACCAGTTCTTCACAGACGATAAGAATATGATCTCACTTTGTACCTTTTTCACAAAGTAAGGGGCTATGGAGATAGCCAACTCCTGTTATATCCTCAAGGTAAAGCTTTCACCAATCAGAGATGATCTACCTTAATTAGTTAACTAAGACAGTGAACATTTTCTGCTGTACCTCCAATCCACACAGCCTCCAATAAATCAGCACCCTTTTCTCATAGTGCATCAATTGATCCTGTTTTAAATGTTACTTTTTTTCTGCTTATGGTTCATTCCTGATGAGAAGAAGATGAAAAGCCTCCACTTCCTGTCTCTTTTTAGCAATGTTTAAGGTTACAGGGGTGGGGAGGAGAAATGGTTGGACTCATTGGCCTCTGCGCAAGAAGATGCCATTTGGCCCATCAGATGCATGCCAGCTCTCTGCAGACAATCAGTCCTACCTCCTGTCTGCCTGCTCTATTTCAATAGTTGTGTAAGATTACTGCTTTCAAGGGCATATCTAATTTCCTTTGGAAATCATTCAAGTTTCCAACTCCCTCATGGCTGGCAAATTCCAAGTCATTATTATAGCCGTGTTAAAATAAAATGTTCTTTCTTGCATCTCTCACCCAGAACCTTAAATCTGTGTCCCTGAGCCACTGTACCATCAGTGGATCTTTTTTTTCTTTGTACACGTTATCTAAACCTGTTGTAATCTTATGCACCTCAAACACACTTCCCATCAATCTCCTTTGCTCCAAAGTGATCAATCACTCACTCATGCAAGGAATTTGCAATCTTTCGAGGACCTTGATGTGGTTAATCTATTCCTACCCAGACCATAGGAGGACTCAGGTAGGTTAACTTTGTGTTTATTTGAAAAGCTTCAGGTAGCAGGAGGCAGTCTGTCTTGTGCTGGCTAAACAGAAATCTGTCTGATACTGTATCCAAATCTACCCGCTCGGTCCCAAGGCTGATGTCGACCTTAAGGTATATAAAGTTCCTGAATGCTTAAAAGTGCCTTACAGTTCTTACTTGTAAGGTGTCATATTACTCCTGTTGCACTTCCTTTATCTAAAATATTATTTAATTTAAATCTCAATTTCCTTTGTGCTAGGTATGAATGAAATAAAAAACTTTAGGTTTATTCTCAACACGGTCAGGTTTGCTTGCAAATGAGGTCCAGTAGTTGTATCACATCTAATGTCGGACACCATGCTTTGATAATTGATTAAGCATCATCAGCAAACTGCCTACTGGATCAAAAGGATGTGTTGTTTGATAAGGCTGGATTATATACCTGCCTACGTCCCTTGCATACCACTGGTACTGAAACACACAAACATAAACAGTTGAGAGGCAGAAAGTCTTTTTGTCTCAACGGCAATGTCCAGTCGGTGGAATAAAAATTACACAAAGTTTACCGCAAAGTAACGGTGTGAGACAGTTAGCTTCACCTGCTGCTCAAGTGTTTGAGACACCTTCCCTTTTCCAGGGCAATCTGAGGTAAACTGGACACTGCTCAGGGCTCAAGGTGAATGAAATAACTCCACAAATGGTGGAATCCAGTCACCAAGTCGCCAAATCACATGGAGAGTCCTTGACACCGATCCAGATTGGAACTGATTAACAACCCCAATTAGGGAACTCATATTCTATGAGGTCCACCTGGCTGACCTCATTACACTCACTACAGTGATAATCCTAGGCCCTTTCATGATTTTCCGTGATATGCAGTCAGTGTTGATTTGATCAGGGTAGCCATTATCCTGCAGGATAATCTTTAGGACCATTATATAGCATCGTGCTTACACATTGGTGAGATGGCTAGGGCCCTACATTTTCTTGCATGTCAGCCCTGAAGCGTACAGAATGAAAATATGCAACTTCATGTCACTTTTTAGCAATGTTTATGTTTTGGAAGAGGTAAAACAAAACAGTGAAAATATCGAGGAAAAATAAAGGAAGCAATTATCTTGAACATTCCTCTCTGATCCTTTCAGGTGATTAAACCAAGTGCAGGAGATTTCAAGGAGCAAGTATAATTCAGTTAACACTTACCTCAAACAGATGCTCCACAATTCTGGGAGAAAAAGAACTATATAAAAGTCCAGTCCTTGTCTACTCTTCACACAAAAGCAATGACATATTGGAAATGTAAAACAAAAACAGAAAGTGCCGGAGAAGCTCAGCAAATCTGACATCATCTGTGGATGGAGAAAAACAGACTCAGTGTTTTGAATCCATTATGTGCTATATTGGACTCAAAATACTAACTCTGTTTCTCTCTCCAGCGAAGCTGCCAGACCTGTGTCATTTCTCCAGCACTTCCTGCTTCAACGTCCACTCATCTATAGTTTAATCGTTCCCCCACCCGCCTCCCATGTGCCCCACATTCCTGCTCAACTCCCAGCCAACGCACCCCCCCCAACCTCCAACACACTCCAGATCCATCTTGCCTCACTCTGTTAATCAGGACTAATCCCCTAGAAGGGATTCTATCTAACGGTGTCATTATCTCATAGATCTTACCTGGCTGCTTCTAATTCCAGAAATAGTAGGAACTGCAGATGCTGGAGAATCCGAGATAAAAGGGTGTAGAGCTGGATGAGCACAGCAGGCCAAGCAGCATCAAAGGAGCAGGAAGGCTGACGTTTCGGGCCTAGACCCTTCTTCAGAAAATGATATCTTGCTGAAGAAGGGTATAGGCCTGAAATGTCAGCCTTCCTGCTCCTCTGATGCTGCTTGGCCTGCTGTGTTCATCCAGCTCTATACCTTGTTATCTCTGCTTCTAATCCAAGGCTGTTGTTAAGTAAATATACTTAAGCTGATCTGAACAGCAGAGATTCTTTAAGCAAGGAATCAATTTCGTCGGCCTTTCTGGGCTTCTGCCAAGGCCATTATATCACCACCATATGAGAAGCATGGTTATAGTCATCTCAAATAGTTTTGTCTTCTTTTGCATACTTCTACAATATAATCTGCTCCAAATCTTCAGTGTGAGATAAACATTCAGCAGTCTAACATCTGCAAAGTGGCAGTCAGGGTTACGAGATAAACATCTTCCCTGTTGGATCAGTCACATCAGGAGAACACTCAAACCCTTGAGTCTGTTCCTGACTGATCTGTATTTTGACTCCATCAGTCCACCATTGTTCCTTAACCTTTGATGCTCATACTGAACAAAATCTATCTGTCTCATTATTGACATTTTCGATCGACCCCAGCTTTCTGGGACAGTGAGTTCTACATCTTCATTATGCTTCATGTGAGTAAGTGTTTGTTGGCATTTTAAGTAAGTGAAGAACAGTTTTAATATGGAAGGGCAAAATGTGTCCGCGCAGGTTTGGAGGACCAAAGGGCCTGTTCCTGTGTTGTTTTGTTCTTTGTATTGCTCTGAGCAGCCTTCGCTCTAAATTTGAAGTTGCGACCTCCAACTCTGAGTCTCCCACCGGAGAAGATGGTTTTTCTCTCCTTGTCCTATCAAATCCTATCAATCATAAATGACTCAGTAAGGCTTAATCCTCTACACAGCAAAGTCCTGCCATTCACAGGGTTAAGTTCCTGCAAAAGCCTTACAAACGCCATTCATGTTTTATAATGGGAGTCAAATGAATCAGTTCAAACCATCCAAAAGCTCAATACATACAGTACACAGCAGGAGATAAAATTCAATGTAAGCAACATTTTTAACAAATATGAAGATGTTCTTCTGGAGAAATAGTGTAACAAAATAAGAAGTGTATAAAATTTGTCGAAGAGGGTTCACTTCATTATAAATCGTTTCAATAATGTGGGCCCACGCACACCAGGACAGCTGAGGTATGCGCAGTGTGTACTTTTCATGTGCTGAAATAGTTCCACGTCAATATTATAGCTTTGTTTTATTTAGATGACCTTTAATTTTTTTTTTCTACATCTCCTGCAAGCTTTTTCTTTCTTCTGGGAATCGCAGGTAAGTAAACTTTGAACCTGGAATGGGTGAAATATGTAAGGAATGTGTCACACAGAGAAGCAAATTTGCAAATCAAAGACCTGAAAGGTAGCACTTTACTGTACTTAAGGAAGTACAAGTATAATGAGTGAAATCTGTTCTCATAATCTGAGACTTTTTGCCCCTGGTATTAATATGTTGAAACCATGCAGCATCCCCTCAAGACCAATATATCCTTCCTGAGTCACTGTACTCCCAGTGGGACTCATCAGAGCTCTGTCAGTTGGACTGTAACTTTTATCTCTTTATAACAATGTCCTCTTTTGATAAAAGGCAACATTCCATTAAGTTTTATGTTTCTTTTGCACCTAATTGCTGCACTTGAACCCTTAAATTTTCCTAGAAAACATTCCAACTGCTCTTTCATAGGAACAAAATGGAACAAGCCCATCACTTTTCCTCATTGGAAAGCTTCTGTTACAGACTTTACCATTTAATGTATCCATGACCCTTCACAGCTTTCTGATCCTGTCTGTGCCGCCTAACTTGATGCCATCAATAAACCTCGACAGATGACTCTGAATTCCCTTCTCCAAGTCGGGTATAAATGCAGCAAAAAAGGCAGAGAGCCAAACCTGTGACAGGGAGGTCAGCATCTGAACTTGTTGATTGTCTGGCAACTACTGCTACTCACACTCCTAACAGGCGTGGTTCCTGCCACATGATAACGTAAAATGGTAAAGTGTGGTGTAGCCACATATATATCTGCGCACTTACACATTCTTACCACTGAGAGGAAAGCACATTAGGCTCTCACCCAAGTCTTTGTTACCTATACACTTGGCTATTCTAATGTTTTCCCAGTTGACTTCCATCCCACATTTTCCATAAACTTCAGTTTATCCAAAAATGCTATCCATAGCTTAATCCATCCACCACTCTTGACCTGTTGATGGCTTGATTTAAATTTGCGTCCTTGTTTTTCAATCCTTCCTTTTCGTCGGTTCTTCATGTAACCTCCTCTGGCTCAGCAACTCTTTGGGATCTCTGTCCAACTTTAATTCTGGCCTGTTATGCATCCCCAATTTAAAATCACCCTGCAATCCCTTTACACATCCATTCCCCACCAGGAGGGTCTTAGGGCTCTCCGCTTCTTCCTGGAGCAAAGACCTGAACCATCCCCACCCACCACCACCCTCCTCTGCTTGGCTGAGCTTGTCCTCACCCTCAACAACTTCTCTTTCAACTCCTCTCATTTTCTTCAGGTAAGAGGGGTTGCCATGGGTACCCGCATGGGCCCTAGTTATGCCTGTCTGTTCGTGGGGTACGTGGAACATTCCTTGTTCCAGTCCTATTCCGGCCCCCACCCACAACCCTTTCTCCGATACATCGATGATATCATCGGTGCTGCTTCCCTCTCTCGTTGAGAATTGGAAAACTTCATCAATTTCGCCTCCAATTTCCACCCTGCCCTCACTTTCACCTGGTCTATCTCTTCCCTTCCTCGACTTTTCTGTTTCCATTTCTGGGGATAGACTGGCCACTATTATCCATTACAAACCCACCAATTCCCACAGCTACCTGAACTATACATCCTCGCACCCCACTTCCTGTAAAGACTCCATCCCATTCTCTCAATTCCTCTGTCTCCGTCGCATATGTTCAGATGAGGCCAACTTCGATAAGGGAGCCTCCGAAATGTCCACATTCTTCCTCAACCGAGGATTCCCCAGCTCCATTGTCGACAGGGCCCTCAATCGTGTCCAACCCATCTCCCGCACTTCTGCCCTCACCCCTTCTCTTCCCTCCCGCAACAGCGATAGGGTTCCCCTTATCCTCACCTACCATCCCACCAGCATCCACATCCAGAAAATCATCAGATGCCATTTCCGCCACCTCCAGCAAGATGCCACCACCAGACACATATTCCCCTCCCCTCCCTTGTCCGCCTTCCGCAGGAATCGTTCCCTCTGGGACACCCTGGTCCATACTTCCTTCACCGCCAACACCTCCCCTATAACCAGCGAAGGTGCAACACCTGCAAATTTACCTCCAGTATCCAAGGGCCCAAACATACCTTCCAGGTGAAGCAACACTTCACCTGCACTTCCAAGAATCTAGTCTACTCCATTCGCTGCTCACAATGTGGTCTCCTCTACATTGGGGAAACGAAGCGTAGACTTGGCGACCGCTTTGCAGAACATCTATGTTCTGCTCACAAAAAAGACCCTGAACTACCTGTTGCCTGCGACTTCAATGCACCACCCTGCTCCCTGGCCAACATCTCTGTCTCCGGCTTGCTACAGTGTTCCAGTGAAGCCCAGCAAAAGCTGGAGGAACAACATCTCATTTTCAGCTTGGGGATGCTACAGCCCTCTGGACTCAATATTGAGTTCAATAATTTTAGGACCTAAATTCTCACATGTCCCAGCCACCCACCCCACACACCAGGCCTTGTTACCACATAGCCCGCCATTACATACCCGCTGTTGATAGTCACTAACAGACCCCATTAACAACTATTCACCCTTTCAGCCTGATCGTTAGCAACTCCTCTGTCTGTCCAACTGGCTCTCTCTCTCCTTGGGCTCTATCCTATCGTTTACTCCCTACCCCACCCACCTCCCTATTTTCTGCATATAAACTGACGTTTTCCAAGCCATCATCAGTTCTGAGGAAGGGTCACCGGACCCGAAACGTTAACTCTGTTTTCTCCTCCAAAGATGCTGCCAGACCTGCTGAGCTTTTCCAGCAACTTAGTTTTTGTTAACATCACTCCACCCTTGGTAGTTGGGTCTTCACCTGCCTGCCCTTTCTAAATCTCCCTTTAAACCTCTCTGCCTCTCTGCCTTTGACATTCCTGAAAAGCTGCTTTCTTGACCAATCAGGACATCAGGATACATCATCCCAGCTATTGCCTCATGTGGCTGACTGTTAAATTCGATTTGATAGTAAAGAATCAATCACACTCACTCAAGCCTCCTCACATTCCAGTCTGTTCTCCCTGGCTTCCCTCTAAACATATCAATAACATCCTCTTCAATCACTCCCTGAAATAGTGACTTTCACATTCTCACTGGTCGCCCAGCACAAAATTACCTTCCATTTCCCTGTTGATTTCTTCGTGACTATCTCGCATCATTAGTTTCTGGCTTTGCTCTTTCTCCCAAGAGGAAGCCTCTGTGTCAATGCTACCAAAACCTTTCATGCTTTGAAAGACCTCCCCCAGGCTCCTCTTTTTGTAGTGAAGAGATCCTGAACAGTGTAAAAAGAAAGGGAAAGGCAATAGTCATAGCCGTAGTCTCAGAGGACCATGAGGCTGCTCTTTGATTAGAGACGGAGAAAGAAACAACTGGTGGTGGTTTAACCTGAGGCTCACTATGCTTCAGACGAGAGGAGAGGTTGAGGAGGAGAGTCTTTCATGGGATTTTGTGGTGTGGTAGTACTGTCCCTATCTTTGAAGTAGGAAGCCCGCTTTCAAATCCATACCTGCTCCAGAGGAGTGTCACACCCTCCCTGGACAGGTTAATGAAATAATGCCTACCCTGAAGGACTCCTGCAGAGATGTCCTGGAGCTGAGATGACTGACTTTCAACAGCCACGACCATCTTCTTAAGTGCTGGGTATGACTCCAACCAGGAGAGAGTTTGCCCCCTAGCACCCATTGATTCCAGTTTTGCTAGGGCTCCTTGATGCTAAGCTCAGTCGAATGCAGCCTTGATGTCAAAGGCTGTCATTCTCACTTCAACGCTGGAATTCAGCTCTTTTGTCCATGTTTGAACCAAGGCTGTAATGAGGTTGACACCAAAATTGCTGGTATAGTGAGGAAGGATATCTAAGAGGAAAAAGAGATCTTGATCAATTGGGTTAATGGGCTGAGAAGTGGAAGATGGAGTTTAACTTGGATTAACACAAGGTATTGCATTTTGGTAAAACAATGAAGGGCAGGACTTAGACAATTAATGGTAGGGATCTGGATAGTGATGTAGAACAGAGAGACTTAGGGGTTCAGGTACATAATTCTTTGAAATTTGCATCACAGGTAGACAGGGTGGTCAAGAAGGTATTTAGCATGTTTACCTTTATTGAGTATAGGAGTTGGGATGTCATGATGAAGTTGTACAGGACATTGGTGTGGTCTCTTCTGGAGTACTGTGCGCAGTTCTGGTCACCCTGCTGTAGGAGCAATGTTATTAAATTGGAGAGGGTTCAGAAAGCATTTACCAGGATATTACT
This sequence comes from Ginglymostoma cirratum, assembly GCA_024137785.1. Taxonomy (NCBI): domain Eukaryota; kingdom Metazoa; phylum Chordata; class Chondrichthyes; order Orectolobiformes; family Ginglymostomatidae; genus Ginglymostoma; species Ginglymostoma cirratum. The sequence goes on from JAHRHZ010000133.1 coordinate 8,475,988, forward strand.
GGGACTGGAGTGTTTGAGTTTTAAAAATAGGCTGGATAGGCTGGGATTTTCTTCACTGGAGTGTAGGAGATTGAGGAGTGACCTTGTAGAGGTTTACAAAATTGTGAGAGACATAAATAAGCAAAGGTCTTTTCCCTAGGGCAGGGGTGTTCAAAACTAAGGCGCATATTTTTAATGTGAGAGAAGAAAGTTTTAAAAAGGACATGAGGGGCAACTTTTTTACACAGAGAGGGCTTCGTGTGTGGAATGAACTTCCAGAGGAAGTGGTGATTGCGGGTTCAATTACAACATTTAAAAGACATTCGGCTAAGAACATAAATAGGAAATGTTTGGAGGGATATGGGCCAAACAAAGACAAATAGGATGAGTTTTGTTTGGGAATGAGGTTGGCACTAGTTGGACTGAAGGGTCTGCTTCCATGCAGTATGACTCTATCAGTTGAGGGAGGATGATATGTGGTAATTAACAGAAAGTTTTCTTATTCATGTTTAAGCTGAAGCCATGACACTTCACGGGTTCTAGAGTCAATGTTGAGAAGTCCCAGGGCAACATTCTCTCAACTGTATATCACTGTTCCACCACCTAGAACCCCTACAGTGCAGAAAGAGGCTACTTGGCCCATTGAGTCTGTGCTAACCCTTTGAAAGGCATCCCTCACAGACATACCCCCACCCTATCCCTGTAACGCTGCATTTCCCATGGCTAATCCACCTAGCCTGCACATCCTTAGTCTCTATGGGACTATTTAGCATGGCGAATTCACCTAACCTGCACATCTTTGGACTGTGGGCGGAAACCGGAGCACCCGGAGGAAACCCATGCAGATGCAGGGAGAATGTACAAACTCCACACAGACAGTCTCCTGAGGGTGGAATTGAACTGGGGTCCTTGGCATTGTGAAGCAAAAGTGATAATCATTGAGGCATCATGCTGTCCTCTGCTGGGCCTGTTCTGCCAGTGGGACAGGACATATCCAGGGATGGTGATGGTAGTGTCTGGGACATTGTCATACTCAAAGAATCATATCTTACGTACAATGTCAGGCTGTTGCTCGTTTACTCTGTGGGTCAGCTCTCCGGATTTTGGCATCAGCCCCCAGGTGTTAATGACCAAAACGTTGCGTACCAAACCTGACAATAGAATGAAATTTCAAAAGGACGCAGACAAGTTAGCTGGGTGGATAGGTAGGTGGCAGATGAAGTTCATTGCATGGGAAGTGAGGTGATGTATTTTGGTAGAAAGAACATGTAAAATAATTTAAAATAGGGGGACAGTACTTGAGGGGATGAGGGTTGGGGGACCTGGGTGTATAATGTGCACAGATTACTAACGGAGGCAGGAGAAGCAGAGACAGCATTCAACAAAGCATAGCTGGTCCTCGGCTTTACTAAAAGGGGCATGAAGCACAAGAGCAAGGAGGTGATGTTGATCTTGTAAAAGACATTTGTTAGACCTCAGCTGGAGCGTTGTGTACTGTTTTAAAAACAATGTGAATGCATTGAAGCGAGTGAAGAAGAGATTTATTCGAATGGTTCTGGGGATGAGAGATTTCAGTTATGAAGATAGATTGGAGAGGTAGGGACTGTTCTCCCTGGAAAGAAAAGGGTTAAGAGGAAATTTGATAGAAGTTTTCAAAATCATGAGGGGTCTGAATCAAGTAGATAGAAAGAAACTTTCCCAATTGTTCAAGAATTGAGAACAGAATGACTCAGATTCAAAGTGATTTACCAATGTAGAAAATATGATGTACGAAAAATCTTTTTCACAGAACCAGTGTGTTAGGTCAGGAAGACACTGCCTGGAAATGTAGTGGAGGCAGGTTCGATCGAGGCATTGCAATATTATTTGATTAGAAACAATTTGTTGGGTTCAGGGGAGAGACCCTCGAGAGAAAAGCATTAAGTCACAATGCTTGTTGGAGAGTGGGGCAGAAGCGTTGGGCTGAATAGCTTCTTCTGTGCTGTACAATTCTGTGTCTCTAAGAATGTGAAATTGGTTTGGGTTTGATACAGAATATGGAACTGGAACCAATTGACACAGAGTGTGGAACTGGAGTAGATTTGAATGCAACATCCACCATCATAGACATTCACTCCCTCCACTACTGGTGCACAGTGTGTACTATATACCAGATGCACTGTAGCAACTTGCCAAAGCTCCTCCAACAGCATCTTCCAAACCTATCCCATTTAGGAAGTCAAGTGTAGCAGATACCTGCTGATTGCCCTTCAAGCCATTCATCCTCCTAACTTGCTACCTTATCACCATTTCTCCAGTGATGCTGGGTCAAAATTCTGGAACTCCCTTCCAAACCAACACTCGGGATGCATTTGCCAGATGTGTTGTATCAGTTCAGTAAGATGATACTTCGCCATCTTCCCAGGGGCAATTAGGGATGGGTGAAAAATACTGGTTGGCCAGTGAAGCCCACATCCCACAGGAGGATTAAAAAAGCCTCTTGGACAGTGGGATATGCTCATGTATGATATGTCATTGATTGAGAGTCAATACACATGATGTAAACATTGTACTTCTGAATACTGGAAACTGTTGAGAAGCCTTTTACCTTTTCAGGTATTCTTATTTCCATTCATTCCTGCAGCTTGAGACAGATGGAATTCACAAGTTTACCACTAGTAGTGACTGCCCACTTTTTAAACACTGCTGCCAAGTGCAGTCGAGCTTAAAGTGGGCTGAGGTTTCCCTGGGGGTACAGACCTCTGTGAATAGATTCCCATTGTCACTAAGGTTGTTTCTTAACAAGCTTCAATTATCCAGGTATATTAAAACAACTGACAAAATCGGGATGTTCACCAATGATTGCACAATGTTCAGCACCATCTGCGACTCCTCAGCTACTGAAATACAATGTTCACATGCAATAAGGTCTGGACAATATCCAGGCTTAGGCTGTCAAGTGGCAAGTAACATAACTTAAGTGCCAGGCAATGATCATCTCCAACAAGAGACAATGTCAGCACTACCTCTTGCCATTCAAAGGTGTTACTATCACTGAATCCTCCGCTATCAACATCCTGGAGGTTACCATTGACCAGAAACTCAACTGGACACCCCACATAACCACAGTGTTAAAGGACCAAGTCAGACTCTAGGAATACTGCAGTGAGTAACTCACCTCCAGACTCCACAAAGCCTGCAAGGCACAAATCAGATTTCCAAGGATGTTGCCAGAGTTTGAGCTATAGGGAGAGGCCGAATAGGCTGGGGCTAATTTTGTTATAGTGTTGGAAGCTGGAGACTGACCTTATAGAAGTTTCTAAAATCATGAGGGGCATAGATAGGGTGAATAGCTGAAGTCTTTTCTCCAGGGTAGTAGAGTCCAAAACTAGAGGGCATAAGTTTAAGGTGAGAGGGGTAAGATCTAAAAGGGACCTAATGGGCAACTTTTTCACACAGAGCGTAGTGTGTGTATAGAATGAGCTGCCAGAGAAAGTGGTGGAAGTTGGCACAACCACAACATTTAAAAGGCACCTGTATAGGTATATGAATACGAAGGGTTCACAAGGATATGGGCCAAATGCTGGCAAATGTGACTAGATTAATTTCGGATATCTAACCGGCGTGGACAAGTTGGACCAAAAGGTCTGTTTCCATGCTGTACAGCCCTATGACTGTAAGTCAGGTGTGTGATGGAAAGGTGCATCTCCAACAACACTCAAGAAGCTTGACACAATCCAGGTCAAAGCAGCTTGGTTGATTTGCTCCACGTCCGTAAACATCCACTCCGTCCACCACCAATGCTCAGTAGCAGCACTGTGTAATATCTAAAGATGCACTGCAGCAATTCACCAAAGATCCTCAGACATCACCTTCCAAACCCACGACCACTTCCGCCTAGAATGACAAGCGGATATTTGGGAACACCACCAATCGCAAGTTCCCCTCCGAGCCACTCACCATCCTGACTTGGAAATATCCTTCGCTGTTGCTTGGTCAAAACCCTGGAACTCCCTCCTTAAAGGCATTGTGGGTCAATTTATGGCACATGGGCTGCAGCAGTTTGAGAAGGCAGCTCACCACCACCTTTTCAAGGGCTGTATCAATTTGGTTAACACTGGTTCCACATTCTAAATCAAACTAATTCCATTTCCACATTCTGTATCGAGCCATTGTCAGTTCCATATTCTGCATCAATCTGACTCCAGTTCCACATTTTGCAAAACTCTGCCTCCAGTTTCACAATCTGTATCAAACCCACTCCAGTTCCAAATACTGTATGAAACAAACTCCAGCTCCACATTGTGCGCAAAACAGACTCCAGTTGCACATGCTGTGTAAGTGGAGGAGGGGGGGAGTTGAGGGACCTGTCAGTTGTTTGAGTTCCGTGAAAGATGTCGTTGTGCCACTTTCTGCAGTCTCAATCCAACCGTTATCCAGTACTCTGAGCAGCTCCTGTCTGCTCTCCTGGACCTTGTAGCTGTCCCCTCACCCCGTGGGCCGAATTCAGAGAATCACATCAGGAGCACTCTTTCTGAAATTGTTGGCAACATCCGACAGGTCTGTTGACAGCTTTCTAATTTATCATCGTAACAAGCAAAATGAATAGTTATTAATCATGTATAGAACACTGCTTTGCTATTTGGATTTGAACATTGAAAAAGTGGCTTGCTTGGCTAGGACTATCGTTTATCTTTTGACATCAGTTAACAACCTGGAAGACATTACTCAGAAATTACTTCTTACTGTATTGCATGTGGATTCTGTTTCTGTCAGCGTTAGATCGGGTGTACTCTTAGCAAAGTACTGACTGATTTGATGTAGATTGGGGAAGGTTGCAATCAAATGATGGTCTATTATTTATCAGTGTCATTAGATGCCTGGAAGGGAATTACCTGAGGTTGAGGCAGGTTATTTTTGAAGTGTTTCATATCAAGGCGTTACATATTGTAACAGTGTCAATCTGAGCCTTTCTGTTTATGCCAGGAGCTCATATTTGGCGATAATATACTACCACGGACAGAGGACGATCTCACTGACAGGGAGAAAGAGAGTTGCAGTAAATGGATAATTTTCAGATTGACAAACCAGTGTGACGCCAGTGGGATCAGTGGTGGTGCCTCAGTCATTTACAATGCATGCCAATGACGGGGCTGTCTGTGTGGTAGCCAAATTCACTGATGACACAAAGATACAGGTGTGGAAGCGTCTGCAAAGGGATCTAGATGGGTTAAAGGAGTGGGCAAAAATACGTTGGATGGAGGGCAAGGCATGGGAAAACGTGAGGTTGTCCATTCTGACAGGACGAATACAAAGGCAGACTGTTATTGAAGCTGAGAGAGAAAGAGAGAGAGAGAGACTGCTGAATGAAGTATAGAGTCTTCACACCCAGATGAATCAGAGAGGGTTCGCACCTGAGTGCAGCAAGTAATTATCAAAGGCAAATATAATCCTAGGCCTTTACCGCAGTGAAGGATGGAGTGTAAAAGTAGGGAAATTCTTGCTCCAAAACTAGACGGCATTGTTAGATCCCATCTAGAGCACTGTCTACAGAGCAATATTTAAGCAACACCACCCCTGTATTGCAAGGCAGTTCAGCGAAAGTTCACTGGGCTCATTCCTGGGGAAAAGAGATTGTCTTATGAGGAAAGCTTGTGCGGGTTGTTGTTTGGAAAAATGGTCTTGTTGAAACTGAAATGATTCTAAGGGCGCAGCGGCTGTGAGTATCTTCCCTCTGGTTGGGAAATCTATGACTGGGAAACCACAATTTCAGAATAACGGGCTTTCATTTAAGATGGAGAGGAGGGGGAGCTGCAGCCCCTCAGGTTGACATTAATCTTTGCTGCACAGAACAGTGCAGGTCAAACGTTGGAAATACTCAAGACCGAGCTCAACCGATTTCTGACCGACTAAGGGGATAGACAGAAAAATGGAGCTTTGGCTCAGTGGTTAGCGCTGCTACCTCACAGGATTAGGGGCCTGTGTTCGATTCCCACCCTCAGGCGTCTGCCTGCATGAGGTTTGCGTATTCTCCCCGTGTCTGCGTGGGTTTCTTCCCAGAGCCCAAAAATGTACAGGCTAGGTAGCTTAGCCTTCAGAAATGTAGGGTTATGGGGGGGAGGTGTCTGAGTGTGATGCTCCTCTTCGGAGGGTGGGTGTGGATTTGATGGGCCGAGTGGTCTGCTTCCGCACTTTAGGGATTCTATGAAACATCATCTTATGGAATAGTGGTGAAGCCTTGAGGGGACAAAAATAGTCTATTTCTGCTTTAATGTACATCACTCTAACTGTCTCTACCCAGATCTGCTGGCTTCAAGCTGCACTGTCCTTGCATGGGCTGACTGTTAATACATGGCAGTGGCACTGGTGAGAGTGCATGTCCCGAAAGAAGGCAGCAGGTTCTTGCCCTGCTCACTCCCCACCCTGACTGGCTTCTCAGCTATCCAAATGATCTGATACAGAGAGCCTGCAACCCCCTTTGATATGCAACGGTAGACAAAAGTCAAATAAATGACTATGGCATCAAAGGCACTTCTCCTAATAGGACAAAGCAAAGCACAAATGACACCCAACATCCATGGGCAGGCCATGGCCTAGTGGTATTTTTGCTGGGCTGTTCATCCAGAAACTGATGGCACATGGTGGAATTTGAGATCATAAAAATCTGGAATCAAGAGTGGCCATGAAACAGTTGCCAATTGTCGGAAAAGCCCATCTGTTTCACTAATGGCCTTTAGGGAAGGAAACTGCCATCCTTACCTGGTCTGGACTGCATGACCCAGAACAATGCGGTTGACTCTTAACTGGCCTCTGGGCTGAGTCTATCCAGCAACATCCTCATCTCATGAATTTAAAAAAAACTATCATTTGCAGTTGCAAACTACACTCAGGTGTGGTCCACAATGAATATCACCCACGTACAGAAAACTGTTTTTGCATTCTAGTCCGTCCCTACACATGCATTGCTCATATAAAGTTTAAGGTGTTTGGGTCTTGTAATGGTACACATGCGAGTTGTTGTTGCTTTCTTGTCTGGTGCCCATCCGTTCCTACGGTGCTGTTGTCTTTGTAGGGAATGTCATTGCTGTGTTGAGTGTTGGCACTCATCAGTTCTCTTTGTTGCCCGCCAGGATTAATATTCATTCAGTTTGTGGTGTGATTGTTGAAATCACATCCTCCCCATCACCTGGCTGCCATGAAGGAGCAGCCTGTCCTGTTGCACAAAAATCTGTCATTACAATGACATATCTAGTTGTTCACTTCCACAGTGTACAATGGAACTGATAGTTTCTTTGCACAGGTCCCAAGTTGCTGAGTGGGGAGATTTTCATTAAGTGCATTGAACGTTTGCACTCTGCCTGGCTGTCCAGCTCACAGCTCTGGCAATGATTTGGCACCTTTATCGAAGTGAAATTTGCCTTTCTGTTATTTCGCTATGATTCTGTCACCTACTCCCATTCCAGTTCTGGATTTTGAGTTTTAGCTATTGGAAGAGTAGCTTGGGAATGGTGTCACAATAATACCTGGATTGGATTACTTCCCTTGGATTCAGCATGTGTGTTTCTCCAGTCTGTGCGCATTGCCTATGCTGGATCTTCTTGACCTTGATGACCCCCTTTGGCATTCTTTACCGCTGCCTCAGTCTTTCTGTTTGACTGGGTGTAGTGTGGAGATGATGTGTGATGCTGAATTTCCCAAGTGTTTGCAAAGTGCCTGAACTCTTCATTTGTGAATTGAGGGCCGTTGTCAATCATCACAATGTCTGGAATGCTGTAATGATTGAAGTCTGCTTTCAGTCATTGGTGTCTTTTAATCCCAGCAATCAACATGACAGTTCCTGTGAGAGTAAAGAGGTCAACTTCAAGCTTCTTCCATAGTTTGTCTGGAGCATCACGAGTCATGAACGGTACTGGATTGGCTGGTTGGGACTTTGGTCTTACTGCTGAAGTTAGAACATTTGTCATCCCTTCCTCAGATTAGACTCAATTCCTTGATGTTTACATGGATGTGCTCCAGTGTTTTGTTTCTTGTCTCCTTATTAATGATGACTGTATTTCCTTTGTACCAGATTGGGCTATCACTTCATTTCAGAATCCCTAATTCTCTCTGACAGCACCAGTTGAGTCCACGATGTTTCGTTCCTGACTGCTTGCTGTAGCACTTGGAGAGTTTCAATTTATTGCTAACTTGCTTGACTTTGCAGGACTCTTGTCTGTCGGACTCAGAGTCTCTGCTGACTTGATGACTTCAAGATCGTGTCACGCTGTTGCTTCACCTCAAAGTTTCCCACTTTGCATTGGAATGGCTCAGTGGTTAGCACCGTTGCCTCACAGCACCAGGGACCCAGGTTCAATTCCACCCCTAGGTGACTGTCCATATGGAATTTGCAGATTCTCCCTGTGTCTGTGTGGGTTTCCTCTCACAATCCAAAAATATGCAGGTTAGGTGGATTAGCCGTGCGGAATTGTCCTGTGATGTGCAGGTTAGATGGATTAGCTGTGGTAAACAGCAGAGTTATGGGGATAGGGTGGGGTGCTGGGTCTGGGTGAGATGCTGTTAAGAGGGTTGATAGACTTGATGGGCCAAATGGCCTCTTCCTGCACTGTAGGAATTCTGTTTCATTATTATTGACTTCCTTGAAAAGGAGTGCTACTCTTAACAGCATTTACCTCACCTCCCCTTCCCTTGTTTGTAATTCTCTTCCAAATGTTACCTCTGTAAACAAAGTACCTTTCCTCACAGGTGCTTTGGATGGAAGCAGTTTGAAAGAGAGGCTTGTTGGTCAGACCCCAACGTCGCTTTAATTTTATTTCATTATAAAACCTGTTTTTCTAATCAACCTGTTCAAAGACGTCATTACGCACCTCTGAAGCAGATGGGACTTGAACCTGTGCCTCCCGGTCCAAGGCTACGGACGCCACCAACTGCGCCTCAAGAGTTAAAATGTTAAGAGCTAAAACCTTGTTAAAGTTAAAAGAGTTAAAACCTTGGTTAAAATGTTCACAAGCAAAGACATTTGGCAGGCACGCTTTCTCCATCTGTGCATTCAGTTTGTTTTAATGCAAGCGAAACTGTTGTCTTTGCCACATGAAGGTGACTCTAAGTGCTATCTCACTGCAGGGCAACATCCTCACTGACATAATAGTACCTCAGGACTGGAGTTGTCGTTGCTAGTTTTTTTGACGTGAGTGAAAGCTGCTTTCTGTTCTGTGCCAAGTTCCATTCTTAGCTGTGTCTTGTGGAAAGGTACATACTCTGACGTTAAACTGGGCAGGAAATTTGCTAATCCCTTGAAAATCCAATGGATTATTGCACTGCTGGCTCACCTGATGGTTGCTGCATGTCAGCAGCAGCTCACACATCATCAGGAACAGCAGGTTCTGTATAGATTAAAGTGGGAGGCAGCTCTTGTGGAGTATCGTTGCAGCTGAATGATCTGTTTTGGTTCTATTCTTGAAAATACCAAGTGTACCTTTACATCCCCTGCTGACATACGATTGAGCCTGTCGACCATTCAGTCCACTGACCCTATTCTAACATTCAGTTATGTTGCGATTGGTTTGGATCACAGTTCCACCCACTGCCTTTATTTTGCGGTCTTTAAGACACGGGCCTAACAAAAAAATGCATCAATCTCAGTTGACCTTTTTACTTGACCCTACCCCCAGCCTCTATCGTGTTGTTGGAGAGAGAAGGTTCCAGATTTCCCCCTCCCTTGGTGTGAGGTAGGCCTGGCTGAGATCACCCCGGCCATCCCCAGCGCTAACTTTAAGGTTATAGCCCCCTTGTTCAGGACACACTCAGCAGAGAGAAGAGTGTCCATCCATCCCTTCTGTCTAAGGTGGATGTCTATCTGGTTTTGTAGCAGTCCGGTTTCTCAGGTGAACTGTTCTTCAGGCTGGGGTCAGTTAGCTCAGTTGGCTGGATGGCTGGTTGCCAATGCAGCGTGATGCCAACAGTGCGGGTTCAATTTGGGATGAGGTTGCCATGATGGCCGTACCATCGTGACCTTGTCCGTCACCTGATCCTCATGTTAAACCACCTCCAGTTGTCTCTCTTTCTCTCCCTGTAATGAGAGTGTGGGGCTATGGTGAGTTTACCTTCACAACAACTCTGAGCTGTAAATGCTCTGACTATTTCCTAACATCCTTTTAGCAGCACGCTGGTCCAAGAGTCTGAAACTCATAGGTTCAGGTGCTACTTCAGAAACTCTTGCTTCGTGGCTCAGTGGTTATCACTGCTACCTCACATTGCCAGGCACCTGGGCTATGTCCATCTGTTAAGATGCGTGCAAATGAACCCAGGGAACTGTTCAAGAAAAGTCGGGGTGTGGTCCTGGGATCTTCGCACCCCCTGCCCAAGTGACATCCAGTTGCTGGAATGTTTCTTCCTGACTTACAAGACTGTGGAGTGCCGTGGAGGCGGGGAAGGAGCTGTATGAATAATAAGAAAAGCAAAGAAGTAACTTGCATCACAACAGCGTCTTGCATGATCCCAGAATGTCGCGAAGTGCCTCACAAACAATGATGTGCTTATTTGAAGGGTAGTCACGGTTACTCTGTTGAAAGTGCGGCAGCCAATTTTCATACAGCAAGCTCCCGCCAGTCAGCAGGGAGATGAATGATCATAAATGGAGCTGAGAGAGAAATAAATGTTGGCAAAAGTACTGGAGAGAGTGTCCCTGCACTTCGAAAATAGTGCAGTGGGGTCATTTATGTGGTTTAAGGCCACATTATTGTTTCTCTGTGCTGCCTTCCTAATGTTTTTCTGCTCTTCCTTCCTCATTTGCAAAACCTTGAACAAACTACCACAGGATGTACAACAGTGGCTGGATTCTCTTTCTCCATGTCTTAGTCCTCCTCTTAACCAGGAAATGACAAAGTGGATAAGGGTGGGACATGAATCATATTGAGATCTCTCCATGGTGCTGCCTTGCTTAATGCTCCAGCTCTTTGACCCCATGAATGGCTCGTGGCTCTCACACCTTTGGCACCATCTCAGATCTATAAGTGAGTAGCGTTCAGGACGATGATGTGATGCAGATTTGATGGCATTGTTCGACACCCATATCCACCCTCCAGCAAGCACCATGCCTTAATCTCACACAACTGAACATTATGCTGCACAACATTAAATACATGCCATACCCCACTTCACCCTATCTGCAATTTAAAGTGATCATAAGCTACTTATTCTTTAGTTGTGACATTTTATTCCCTTCCGATTGCTGGCTGGTTTTATCGGCGTTTTGGAGCTTTCACATGGCTGGCTACCATTCCAGTCATCTGCAGGTTGTGGTGTGGCTTATCCTGCTCTCCTGTCATTTGTGACAATTAAATTCTTGTGTTGAGAGAAGTTGCTTTGTGCCAGGGATGACCTGTGGGCAGAAAGCATGACAGGAAGAATGAAGTGAGGCTAGCCCAGAGCAGGACAAGCTGCTGAGAGGCAGATGAGGATAAGGGCTCCTAAAGATCAGAGTGTTTTGAGACCAATTATTTTATTTTAACGTAAGAAAACACCAGTGGATAGGCATCACCACAAAAATTGTCCCCAAAATCTGTCATGTTTACAGCTGCAAGTTTGGTTTGGTTTTTACCCTGTGCCCTTCTTTCTGCAAAAAAATCGTTTTAAAAGTACAGAATTGTTCCCTACATTCCTTCTAGATTAGTCAGATCTTCAGTCAACCTTGTTTAAGCAATCTGCCAGTTTGTGAATGAAGTCGACCCACAATCTGCCAGGAACATCAAATTTTCAGCATTGTTAACTTGAGTCTGATATCCTCAGCTGTCCCTCCATATGGCAGTCTGATGTCACAGTTAAATTGTTATTCTTAAGAATTAAGCCAATTAAGTATGGTTTACCCATGTGTCTTTGCAGAGTTTGTATATAATGAAACATTCATCTGTGAATATGTCAGACCATATTGCCTCAAAAGTGGAACAATCACTATTGAAGCAGTGCATACTTGGAAAATGAATAAAGTTTCAATAGTTGAAATTGTCAATGCTCACTGCATTACCAGTGCTCATTCCATTGTCAGTGTACAATGCATTGCCAGTGTTCAATGCATTGACAGTGGTCGCTGCATTATCAATGTTCGATACTTTGCATGTTGCCAGTACATTGTCAGTGTTCAATACATTGACAGTATTCAACACATTCACAGTGCTCACAACATTGGCAGTGTTCAATACATCGATAATTGTCAGTGTTCAACACATTGACAGTATGCAACACATTAACAACGCTCACTACATTGACAGTGTTCAATACATTGACAATTGTCAGTAAATTCTCAGTGTTCAATGCATTGGCTGTGTTCAATGCATTGACAGTGCGTACTACATTGGCTGTG
>JAHRHZ010000133.1:8488310-8539240 GCA_024137785.1 Ginglymostoma cirratum
ATTGACAGTGCTTACTACATTGGCTGTGTTCAATGCATTGACAGTGCTTACTGCATCACCAGTGTTCAGTACACTGATGGTGTTTATTACATTGACAGGACTCACTGCATTGTCAGAATGTTCTGGGTTTCCAGTGTTCAATACAAAAGTGAAAAACTGCAAATGCTGGTAATTTGAAATTGAAAACACAAAATCCGTCATACTCAGCGAATGAAGCAACACGCATGAAGAAATTTTATCTCAGGGGATGAAACCTTACAATCCTGAAACATTAATTCTGTTTTTCTCTCCATAACTGTTCACATTGTTCCCCTTCCAATAACCAATCTAATTCCCTTTTGAAAGCCTCGACTGAACCTGCCACCACTGCACTCTGAGGCAGTGCATTCCAGACCCTAACCACTTACTGCGTGAAAAAGATTTTCCTTGTTTCATTGTTGCTTCTTTAACAAATTACTGCAGCCTCTCGTTCTCAGTCATTCCATTAGTGGGAAAATGTTCTGCCTATTAACCCTGTCCAGACCTCTCATGATTTTGAATATCTCTGTGAGAGCTCCTCTCAGCCTTCTCTTTACCAAGAAGAATACAAAATTGATGTTCTACAGTTATGGTCAGGATTGGTCTGGTTTACAGTTCTGATCTAGTGAAAGAGTGAGACCTAAAAATAATGTACTTGTTCCTACTGGTGAACTATTCACAATATTATACTGATATGAGATTGCAGATCAATATCCCTAAGGTGATATGAAGCCTCCAGTCAGTTCAAGTATCTATGATGTGCTTGGTGCTGATTCTCAACAGTGCAGCCATTCTGTCTGCCTCTGTTTGCTATCACTTATGGCATTGCTGCTGTAATGTGCCACAATCTTTACACTACTTTGTAAAACAAATCGAAAACTAATAAACAAATTAACTAGTTTAATGAAAGAACCAGCCCTTAAAGGGGCACTATTCCGAAAAGAAAAGCAAATTTCAAAGAAGACTCATCAAATTAAATTCAAAGAATTGCTTTTTGGGAAAGCTGATCCACTGCAGCTCCTCTGGTGATGTCCATTCGTGGAAAGCTTCATGTGTAACAATGGACCCCACATGCCCCTTCTGCAGTGATTCCTGGGTGGTGACGTAGCCATGGGAGGGAGGCAGGTAGTCAAGTCTAATAACCCTTACCATGGCTACTTTTAATGGCTGACTTGACCGGGGAGGTTCTCTGATCTGTCCACACCCTGTTCCATCCAAACATCAGCAGCGTGTGGCTTAAACATAGCCAAAAATGAAGGAACAGTTCCTTTAAATAATACAATGGGGCTGTAATCTAACGCACATGTACACACAGAACATGGATTCTCTGAGGCTATAAAAAAATACAGGCAGCCTTGGAATTCATGAACCACCTCACCCTCCCTTTGCACTGTTCTTCCGTGTGCAACATCCTCCAATCCAAATCTTCGATGGTAAAGGAACCATAATCTTTATTCCTGGCAACCTTGTTGATGGAGGAATCCTGTTGTCTAAGTATCTATGAGTAACTGTAAAAGACAGAGAGATGAGATGAGGGGTGAGAGAGTCGACACTGGCCGAAAAACACACAGGGCCTAGGTCAGAAACAAAAACGGAAATTGCTGGAAAATGTCATCAGGTCTGGCAACATCTGTGGAGAGAAAGCAGGGTTAATGTTTCAGATCTAGTGACCCTTCTTCAGAACCCGAAATGTTAACTCTGCTTTCTCTCCACAGATGATGCCAGACCTGATGAGATTTTCCAGCCATTTCTGATTTCAAGCATTCGCAGTTTTTTTGTTAGTTCAGGGCCGAAGTCAGATAAGGCTGGAATGAATGTGACCCAAGGATAAGGAGTCACTCAGGCAGTGAAAGCTACACCAAGTTGAAGAGCCGATATAGAGGGTCTGCATTATTGCATGCTCCGAAGGTCATTGTTTCGTGTTCATATCCCTATTTCTTTAGGGAACAACTGTCAGTATTAAGTCGACTGTTTCATACCTAACCTTACTATTTCAGCATGTTGCCAAGCATGGTAATGTAAAGTCATGAATCAGAGAGTCATTCAGCATGGAAATAGACTCTTTGGTTCCACCAGTCCATGCCGACCATGTTCCCAAACTAAACTAGTCCCGCCTACCTGCGTTGGCCCATATCTCTCCAAACCCTTTCTATTCGTGAACTTATTCAAATGTCTTTTAAAAGTTGTTACTGTACCCGCATCCATCAATTCCTTTGGCAGTTCATTCCACACACGAATCACTCTCTGTGTAAAAAAGTTGCCCTTTGTATCCTTTTTAAAACTTTCTACTCTCATCTTCAAGCTATGCCCCCAAGTTTTGAACTTCCTCACCCCAGGGAAAAGCCCCTTGTCATTCACCTTATCTGTGCCCTCCATGATTTTATAGACCTCAGTAAGGTCACTCCTCAAACTCACATGCTCCAGTGAAAAATGTCCAAGCCTATCCAGCCTCTTTTTATATCTCAAACCCTCCGTTCCTAGCAACATCCTGTACACCTTTTCTGAACTTATTCCACTTATAACAGGGAAACCAGAACTACACATAGTACTCCAGAAGAGGCCTCAGCAATGTCCTGTGCAATTGCAACATGATGTCTCAACCCATATACTCAAAGGTCTGAGCAATGAAGGCAAATGTGCTAACTGTCTTCTTAGCCACCCTACCTACGTGTGATGCAAACTTCAAAGGATTATGAACCCGAAATCCTCGGTCTCTCTGTTCTATCGCACTACCGAGGGCCCTGCCATTAGTTGTATAAGTCCTGTCCTTGTTTGTATTACCAAAATGCACTACCTCGCATTTATCCAAATTAAAATCCATCCTCTACGCAGCATTCCCTCTTGATGCTCTTTATGTTCTCAGCTCACATAGTGAGATTGTTGTTAACTTTTGTCATGTAAAAGTTGCTGGTTGTCAGGTGTACAGTAACATACATGTATGATGACGGCCTGGAGTCTCACCCACCCTTGTTCCATTATTTCTCATGGTGTAAAAATACCTGATTGTCACAACAAAGGTGACTTAAAGAATTCATCTGGATGTATTGACCCTCTTCTCCTTAATTACATTAATTCTTCTGGGAAGTAGGTTCCCCTTTTTTGAGTGTTTTGATATACGTTGGATGTTTCTGAAATGTGTCCCTTGCGAATAGGTAGAATCCCTGGTGATAACTTTAATCTCAGGGAGATGGACTACACTGAGGTGAACAGTGCTTGTGTGAAACACACAGGAGACTCTAAGAAGAGTCATAGTGCATTTCTCTTGGCTGTGAAAATACTTGTTCAAGTACAGCTGAAAATAATATTTTCCTTGCGTGCTGCAATCTTTTGGCAAATCAGTTTTGAATTTAAAAGTGGAAAAGTTATTAGATTGGACTGCTTTTCTGGTTGTCCTCCCATCTTTCATACTTTGCTGTCTAGATCATAACTGACACCAAGTTTAATTTACCAGATCCCCAGTGCTCATTGATCTGCGTTGAATCCAACAACTGTTTGATCTTAAAATTCCCATCCTTGAGCTGGATTTGACTGGGGGACACAGTCTGTCCTATTCATTTTTCATTAGCTGACAGTCATTATCTGCCTGATCTACTACCCTATGAAGCACCTTAAGACATTTTATTTCATCAAAGCTACTATATAAATGCAAGCGTTTGTGGTGAGTAAGAGCTCTCAATGAAACAATGAACTTCTGGATATTACTCAGTAAACTTCCTGCAATGGCGACAGCAGTGTTGTCATCCATCAAGATAAGGAACTACCATCTAAATTAATTCAGACGTTTCCGAATATGAACAAAAATAAACTATGCCCTCCAGAATATAGAAGAAAGACTATATATTACATTCTAAGTACTGGAATATTGGAACATTTAATCTTTGAACCTGTTCCACCATTCAGTTAACTTCCTTACAATTACTTGCTGTCTACAGCACAGAAATAGGCCACTTGGCCAACCTGGTGTTTACCAGCAATTATGCTCCACAAGAGATTCTTCCAGCCTTCTGCATCTCACCTTGTCAATATTTCCTTTTTCCCTTCCCTCTTTATGGTCTCTCATGTGCTTATCCAATCTTACTCGATTCTCTCTCAATGGGAGTTCCATATTCTAATCACTGCCTGGGTAAAGAGGTCGCTTTTGCATTTCTTATTATTAGTGTCTTATGTTTATAACATCTACGACCTCACAGATTTTCTCCTCTACCCTATCAAACCCTTCCATAAATTTAAAGGCCTTGATTAGATCACCTCTCAGCCTTCTCTCTCTCTGAATGTAATGAGCCCATAGTCTATTCAGCATTTTATATAAATCCTTTCAGTGCTGCTGAACCCATGGCTCATCCTAGTTGAAGTCCACCTTCTCCCTCTTGAGCTCTGTGAAATCTATCACACTTTTTAAAGGAGTGATTTCCAGACATTTGCTATTCTTCCCATCTTTAGGCGTGAACTGTCATGGGGGAAATGGGTCAAGGCCGGGTTACTAATCATTGCCATGTGCTATTCGTAGCTATAAAGCTGTTATTACCAGTCTTCTTTCCTAGACTGGGTCTAAGGGCCTATTGGTTTACACAGTAGAGGAAAAACCACCAGTGGGTCTTAACAAGAAGAGGCCCTTGACTGACCAAAATGTAGCCTATTGCAGGATATCAATTGGGTACAAGTTGCATGAACTAATTAGATATTTACTTATCTAATATTATTGAAATGAGTACTTCTGACTAAAGACACATTTTGTCAAGGGATAAAAGGTACTGCAGATGCTGGAGAATCCGAGTTTTCCTGCTCCTATGATGCTGCTTGACCTGCTGTGTTCATCCAGCCCCATGCTTTTTGTCAAGGGATGTTGTGTGCAGATTTGATCTCCTCTTCTGAGGAAGGATGTCCTTGCTTTAGATGGAGTGCAGCGAAGATTTACTGAACAGCAGGAGGAGAGATTGAGTCAGTTAGGATTGTAATCACTGAAGTTTAGAAGAATGAGAAGGAATCTCATAGAAATGTATCAGGTTCTAACAGGACTAGGCAATTTAGGTGCAGGAAGGATTTTCCCAATTGCGGGAGAAACCAGAATCAGGGGAACCAAAAGTGTAGGGAGGGATAGCATGGTAATCTTTCAGGATCAATTTCAGGAGTTAGGGAGAAAGTTGAAACACAGGATCTTCAGGGCAGTAATCTCAGATATACTAGAGCTTCACCATTTAGGCAAAGTCAGATCAGGGAGGTAAATTTGTTGCTAGTGGGATGGTGTAGAAAGGAGTGGTTTTGATTTTTGCAACCTTTGGATGACTTTTGGGAAAGGAGAAAGCTGTTCAGAAGTAATGGAACTAATCTCCAGGCTGAGAGAGTAAATAGTGTAGTGGGGGTAAATTTAAACTTGTAAGGCCTGGTTGGGGGATGAGGGGTATGGGGGGCGGGGGGGTGCAGGCACGGTCAGTGTGGTAGGGTTAACTAATGAGCCCCAATACCGGAGAGGACAAAAGAGATAAGACGGGGAATGGGGAAAAGGAAGTGAGGGAAGGCTTGAGTGTTGACGGTGAACAAAGAAATGGTTGCCTTCCAGTGGTCAAGAAAGAGAAAATGGCAGGGTTAGTTTGTGTGTATGTAACTGCACGGAATATTGTGAGCAACATTGGGGAACTGGAAACGGAAAGTGCTCTCAAGGGATATGACAGTAGCATTGACAGAAACATGGCTCAAGCCAGAACATGACTGAATACCTCACCCAGCTCCCACCTCACCCAACTCACCCACTCCCCTCTGCCTATTTCACTTACGTCCCACCTCACCCATCTCACCCAACACAGCCCCATCACACTTCCCACCTTAGCCACATCACCACCTCCCACCTCACTCCTCACCCACTTCCCACCTCAACCAACCCCCAATCACCCACCTCACCCCTCATCCACCTCACTACCTCCCACTGCACCCAGGTCCCACCTTGCCCAGCTCCCACCTCCCCCACTTCCCACTGCACCAACTCTCAACTCATCTGTCACCACCTCACCCATCTCCCACCTTCCACCTCACCTAACTCACCCACCGCACCCACTTCACCCACCTCCCACCTCGCCCAACGCACCCAACTCTCACTTCCCAACTCACCCACCTCAACCACATTACGCACCTTACCCACTGCCCACCTTACCCCTCACCCACCTGACCAGCACCCACCTCACCCAGGTGAGGTGAGAGCAACTCAGAGCAGGGTTCCCTCATGCCGTTCCATCATGTATGCATTATTAATAAATTGGATTAAAGTATTTACCAGGGTTCTGTCAGGTAGTTGGAGCAGTGTTGGATGGTTGGTGTGTAGTTGGCTTGAGTCAGGAGGGTAGGCAGTTTGGATTGGGGGCAGTTGTAGCGCAATCAACTTGGGGTGGGAGAGTTGAGTTAACCAGCCAGTAGTTAACAGGTCAGGGGGCTGTCATAGCAGCCTATGGTCAGGTTGGGGCAGTCAGATAGTTGGGAGTGGTAGTTGGCTCTTGGGAGTAATCGTGTAGTTGGGGGCGTGGGTCAGGCAGAATAGTTTGGTCAATACAGGGTACTGTACGTTTCAGGAGGATGGTCAGGTCGGGTCATATGTCAATGTTCGGGAGGGGTGATAGTCATGGGGTTGCAGTCGGATTGGATCAGGAATGTAGTCAGGATGTCAGGGGAGTGATTGGGTGGGGTGGGGCAGGGTTTGTAGTTGAGTAGCTTCCTCAGATGTTAGGGCAGCTTTTAATCTGTCTAACACCTCCCAGCTGCCTATCCAGATGTGCAATGTGGAGCTGTGCGAGTTCTCTAACTCTAGTTTAGAGAAAGAGACATTCGCATAGTTTCCTGTGAGCAGAGGAATTATGCATTGGAAATTTAAACTTTCTGACCAATTCCCACATAGGTCCATGCATCAGATGTTCCACGGGATCTTCAGTCATATGTCCAGTCTGTACAGTCCAGAGACAGAGGATTTTGATTAATGTTTCCTCCCATGGGGAAGACCCTAACTGGTGATGTTCAGTGTTGTCAAGAAGGAGTTAGTTATAGTTCTTAGGGCTAAAGAGATCAAAGGGTATGGGGAGAAGGTGGTAACAGGAGACTGAGTTGGATGAACAGCCATGATCATATTGAATGGCGGAGCAGATTTGATGGGCTGAATGGCCTACTCCTGCTGCTGCTTTCTATGTTTTTGTATAAGATAGTCACCAAGAATCCAGAAACCCCAAGGGTTTTGAAAATGTGAGACTCACTATGAAAGAGAAGAAAACAGAGAATTACAGCAATAGATTTGAATGAGGAGAGTCGGGAGATGGTTTGAATGGGGGATAAATTAGCCACTGGATGGGCCGAATGGCCTGTTTCTGTGTCGTATCCTCTAATGTATGTGATCCTGTCTATGCCTGCATTTAAACTGCGCAGAAAATAAACTTTGTTGATTTTTAATTGTTTCCAAGTAAATTTGCAATGAGGTTTTATGGGATTTAAACAACTTTCTTCTCAGCTGTTATCCAAATTTCAGAGTTGATGAATTTGTCAAGTATAACTGCACAATGCTCGTAAACGCAGGTCCACAGTGTCTCAGAACACTTATGAGGCATGCTGGTCTCATAAATGACACTATCCTCCCATCTATTTCTCAGCTGCCCGTGTTTTATGAACAGCTTTGTTACTTACATCAAGGCCCTTTCATACCCTCCTAGCATCTGGCCTGACAGGTAGGAACAGGAAGAGAACATTCAGTTGCTCAAGACTTTCCTGTTGTTCAATTCCATCGCGCTCAATGTATATTTTAACTCTGCCTGCCTGCCTTAGGTTGCTTAACTCTAAGTATTCTTACGTGACAAAAATGTATCTCTGGCCTCAGCTGCCTTTTCGGTGAGAGCAGAGAGGTCCAGATTTCCTGTTCCTTTTCCCATTCAGCCCCCAATAATCACTCAATCATGGCTGATTTAGGCCCAAACTCCAGCTCACCTTTCCTCATGTCCTTTGACCCTCTCTGATGTAAAAGCAGACAGTGCTGGAGAAACTCAGCAGCTTTGGCTGCAACTGGAGGGACTGAAACAGGGTAAACATTTCGAGACTGATATGCCTCTCCTTCTGAACTTAAAGGGGCTAGGAAATGGTGCTTCCTGTGCTGTGGACAGAGAACACTTTCAGCTAGCTTTGTGTGTCCAGAATCATTCAGGAATTTTGAACGTTCAGCAAGAGGAGGTATTTGACACGAAAGACCCACATGTGGGGGTGGTGCCTTTTGAAAGTGGCACTTGGAAGGAATGTTAAACAGTCCGTCTTCTCAGGATATACCACCCCCTTAAAGAAAAACAGAGGCCTCTGACCCTCATTCAACATCACTAAAACACAGGTGGACTGGACATTTTGGTGTCTGGGATTGTGGTGTGTGCAAATTGGCTGTCAGGCTTCTAACATTATAACAGTAATTAACTTTCAAAAATGCAGCTTGGAAAGTGCTTTGGGATATTCTGAGACCATAAATGTAAGTACGACTAATTACTTAATGCTCGGATTTAATTTTCTTAGGCATCATATTCGAATGACAAATTTCAGACATAACTTGTCTTGCATCCTGTGGGGTAATCGAGAGTTAATTCTTTCAGATTCATTCAATTAAAATTGGTGCTATGCTGCAGGCTATATTGATGGTGCATGTAGCAAACAACGTTAATTAAACAAGGGTGATTTATTATCACACCATCTAACTTGAAAGCAGAGAGGTGAACATTTGGACAAATTAAGTTTACCAGTTGCCAACAACTTCAAAGACATGTTTGTACAACTGACCATTGATCCCATCTGTAATATAATAAAAAGCTTGTATGGACCAACATGTTTAAGCAGAGCAGAAGTCCCAGGAAAAATCTGATCACTGATAGATTCAGAGAAACAATTTCCTCTTGTTAAGGCCAAGGGCATAATCTTAACATTAGAACTAGGTCTCCCAGGAAGAAAAACAGGAGACATAATTTCACACAGGATGTAGTAGAAACCTGGATCTCTCTGTGACATGAGGCAATGGATGCTGCAGGATGATTGAGGTTTTCAAGATAACAATTGATCGACTTCTGATGAGTAAGGAGGTCAAAGGACAATTAACCATCTTGCTCCCATCCAAACATTTCCATCATAGTCCTGCTGCAATGTTCCAACAGAGGGCGACACAAGCTTGAGGAACAACACCTTGTTTTCCACTTACTGATACTCAATAGTGAATTCCACAACTTCACAGCATGACCTCTATACCCTCCATTGTTCTTAAATCTCCCAACCCCTTTCCCCCATCCTTTCCCATGTCCCCTCCTACTCCCGACCCCCCTCCAACCTCCCACCCAAACACTCACATACACCCACACACCCAGCCACGTCTTGTTACAAAGCAAGCCCATTGCCCACTTTTCACACTTTTATTGATGCCTTGCTTACATCTATCTTCCTTTCAACGCCATTAGCAACCCCATCCTTTTGATCTGAGCAATCTCACAATCTGTTCCATTTTCTCCTCCTTCACCTCAGTCTGAATCTGAAAAAATTAACTCTTGGTTACCCCGCAGGATGCAAGCGAAGTTATGTCTGAAATGCATCACTCCCACGGAATATGAAATCCAAACATCAATTAATTAATTGCACTTACATTCACGTGGATTCATAGCAGAATCAGATCAGAAGCCCTGCTTGGCCCATCTTGATGTAGGGAACGTCTAAGTATCTGTGCTGTGAGCTTCTCAATCCGACACCCAGGGCATGTGCCAGCTGGCAGCACCATCAACGCAGTCTATGTGCATCCAAAAAAAATGGCCATTTTGGAAAATGGAGTGGGGCGGAAGGGTGGGGGTGTTGCTAGTCCTGAGTCTGGTCAAGGAAATTGGGGGATTGCTGTCAACCAGGAGTTCCTGGTACTGTCAGTCATAGACACACAGTCTGGCACCTTGGTCATAGTCAGTCATCCACTGTGGTTGGTCACAATGACAGGGTATTAGCTGACTACAGTGATGGGGAATAATCTGACTGCAGTCCGAGGGCCCAAGCTGTGATCAGTCCCGGAGGGTGAGCGGCGCCAGTTCGGGAAAATCGTGTATCATCAGCTGCAAAGCACACAGGGATCTGGTCAGACATGTCCCCAGAGGCTGCTTGTTCGAGTCAGTGAGAGATCTGGGGGAGTGGGACCCTAGGGAAGAAGGTGGACTGTGCCTTGATCGTTGAGGAGGGTACAAAGTGGACAGTAGGAGTTCATTGCTGAAAGGGATTGATAAACCATGGCTGGGGTGGGGGGGAATGCAGAGGCATGTGTAAAGATGGAGAGAACAGTGGGACTCTCAAGGTGCATGGAAACATAGGTGGATCAGAGCGTATTGTAAGTCATGGGGAGCTAATGGCATTGAGCACCTGTATGGCCTTCACATGGGGAGGGCGGAGGAGCAGAGTAGACATTAAGGTGCTGTGTCAGAGTTCAGGGAGCAGTTGGAGGCAACTTTCAACGTGGTGGCACTTCACATTGGGGGAAATAGGTGGAATTGAGGCAGTTGGGGTAGAGCGAGGTTAAAGAGGCCATGGAGGTTGTGGGGGTGAGTGTACCTGGTGACCGAGTGAGACCCGGTGCTGATGGTGACCACTGCATTCACTACCATCACGTGCCGTTCTCCGGATGTGAAATGCAGCTGGAAAATAACTGGTACAATGTCCAGCGTGAACAGTGTTGGCGCCAGTTTGAAGGGCAAAAGCATAGGCCTGCTGGACCTTTGGGCACTGAATGAGCAAATACATGAAGCTAGTATTACAAAACACTAGCTACGTTTCACTTGCAGTCAGTTCTTCAACCATTTGGGTGCAGATTCTGCTCAAAGGCAATTTTACAGCATGCCATCAGTCCTTGCAAATTGAATACTGGCATCTCAATGATGCCCAACTCAACAGCAATGACTTAAAAAGAGGCAATTGCTGGGCAAAGATGGCCTGTCACTTTTGGAACTTACAGGGCTGCTGTGGAATGAGGGGTGCATTGTTGTATGATATATCATGCCAATATGATGATGGGCTGCCACGAATTCAATGCAAAATGAAGGAGTTGACGTGGGTCTGCAATGGAAAGGAGGTCAGAGTGCAACAGGAACTCCTTTTATTGAATGTAATGGCATTGTCACTCAACTGGTGTGGCAGCTTCACCAAATTGGTGCACATGCTGCGACGAGGACTGTGGTGGAATAAACCATAGGCCTGCTGAAGATGTACGTCTGCAGTATGGAGCGATCTGTGGGGGTGTTGGGCTTCCATTGTAGTCTGGACAAAATGTGCCACACCATTCTGATGTCTGTACTCTGCACAATTGCAGCATGCAACAAGGATGTGATACATGCTGAGAAGCTGAGGGAATAAGAGAATTCTTCCGAGGAGAAGGATGAGGACATTGAGCTGGAGGAAGCTATCCTTGTGGGTAATGGAGCTCACCTCCATTGGACATTAAAAGGTAGACCAGGCTTGACTGACACCGGGTTCCTGTAGATTCAACTGGGTGCAGAAGACTATCATGGACTGTTGATGTCAATGTCATTGGCTCTAATGCAACAATACGGTGTGCCTTGTGGGGGTGAACTGCAGTCTTGATTTTATTGTTGTGCCCTTTTACAGGTTGTTAATAAAAATTTATGTTTCGCATTGAATGAACGAATGATTTTGAATCATATTGAATGATCTTATTGTCCCACATATCGAGGACGTGACAAGTGTTTTGTCTCCACAATCCGGTGCTATTTTGAGTTACAAAAAGAATTTTTAAAAATTGCTTAAATAGAGCTTATCTTCTGTGCAAATTGGGTCTCAAGCACAGCCCCAAAGCTTCTGCAAGGTCTCTCCAAGCTATTGATTAAGTCACAGCTGGGGTCAGGGGAAAGCAGAGGCATGTGTAAACATAGAGAGAACAATGGGACTCTCAAGGTGCGTGGAAGCTTAGGTGGAGTCCCTGCTGCGGGCTGACCTCAGCCAGGAGTTCCTGCTCTGGGGACCACCACCACCAAGAGTCCAGGCTCCGGGCCTACTGCTGCCAGGAGACCCCCCCACTCCACGCTGCCGAAGCTGGAGCTGCCGATACCGCTCCGGCCTCAAAGATGGAGAAAGAAGAGGAAAAATGAAAACAAAGCAAGATGAAAGGGTGAGAGAGAAAATTACGCCGTCTGCCTGGAGAATGGGATAGTGTGTGCCAAGGAGTGTCAGCTATATACCTTGGGCAGCATGGCCTTGTGGCTGCTGTGCCAATAAGTTGCCAGTGGGCACCAGATTTCCAGGTGCATGCCAGCCTTTCAAAGACGGCACAGATACAACTGGGGGTGGTGGGGGCAAGTCCTCAATATCCACTGTAATATCCACTGAGTGGCGAGTTGCTGTGGAAAAGGTGCATGGTAAGATAGGGCTGGAACTTGACAAGAGGGACACCATAGGGCCAGGATGGTTAATGAGGCAAGTTTGGTAAGGTGTGGCAAGAAATCTCACTAGACTGTGTGACAAAAAGCGCAGTAAAAAATCTCGACACAACTGACATTGAGCTAGATTGAGCCCTGTGGGGTTTAGATTCAGCAGTTAGATTCAGTGTCCCACAGGTAGAAGTGGAGGTTTCTAGTGAAATCATCAAGGACCCTGCTCCTGGTTACATGCAGATGAATGGCTATTTGTGGTCAGCTGTCCTGGTCCAGAAAGAATGGTTGCTAATCAAATCTGTAACTTGCACTACTTCAAAGGCAAGGACATCAAGTGCACTGTCAGTCCTGACGTGGATATTAATCACTGTTCCTTCATTATCACTTGATCAGAAATCCCAAACTTAATTATCACTCAGTCCTTCCCTGTACTGTGCGAGCACTGGGTGGGGACAATGCACCAATGGACATGGTCCACATCGAAGTCAATGATGTGGATAGAAAGAGGGATTCGGGCCAGATTTCAGAAAGCTAGGGAAGAGATCACAAAGCAGACTTCAAAGGCAGTAATCTAAGGATTACACCCAGTGTGCCAATTGTGGTATGTTTGGGTAAAATGATCCTCTTCCCTTTCTTGGTCTAGGGGCCTATTTGGTTTACAGTGATAGAGGAACAACCACTAGTGAGTATTAAAAAGAAGAGGCTTTTGTCTTAAACAAGATGTACTTTGGTGCATGATAGCAAACAAGTTACATGGGCCAGTTAGACATTGTTACCAAGATTATTAGGAGATATTGATGACACATCTGTCCCCTTCAAGATCTAGAACTGGTCTCCCAAATTCCCCACCCATGACTGTGTGACATCCTCAGATTGAGAGAAACCTAATGCAGTCTCCAACAATTAAACTTTTCAGACTATTACAAAGCTAGTGAATACAGAAATAAGAGGATAGAGCAAATAAATGAGAGATGCTATAAGAGAGAGAGCTTTAAACTTCTGAGATATTGAGACCTGAACAAGGAGGATGCTCATTAGATCTGGAATGAATGTCTCTCAGGGAGATTTGCTGGTGCTGTTGAGGAGGGTTTAAACTAACTTGGCAAGGGTTGGAAATTCAAGAGGAAATTCGGATAGGAGAGAAACAAAGCCGGGAATGCTAGTCAAAATGTAGTAAGTGAGATGAGGTTGCGCAAACAGAAGTAAAAGTCAAATCAGCTCAGTATATGGAAAGATTTAAAAAGGCAAAATTAAACGCATTCTATGTGAGTGCACACAGCATTTGTAACAAGGGAGATGAAGGATGTTTCAAATAGAAGGAAATAGGCATGACTGAATTTCTATTATGTAGACATGACTGCAGATTGGCCAAAACTAACTAATTATTGAAGAATGTTTAATATTAAGGGAGGATAGGCATAAAAGGATAATGAGGTAGAGGATCACTGTTAGTCAGTACATTGGTGAAAGTGAATCTTAGATTGGAAAATCAAGATGTGGAATCAGTTTGAGTGGAGCTAAGAAACAGTGAGGTGCAGCAAACATTGGTGGGAGCCACCAAACAGTAGTGCTAATGTAAGACATGTTATAAATCGGAAGTTACAAAGGCACGTAACAATGGTAAGAAAAAAAACAGGAAAAATCCAATCCACATATACACTGGGCAAACAAATTAATTCTAATGTTGTGGAGGACTAATTCCTGAACAGTTTTCTAGAACAGTGTGTATAGGAAACATCCAGGGGCAGCTTATTTTTATCTAGTATTGCGCAATGAGAAAGAGCTAATTTTTAATCTCATTGTGAAGGAGCGTTTCGGGAGGAGTAACCCTAGTTTGATGGAATTTTACTTTAAGTTTGAAAGTGATGAAATTCAATCTGAAACTACAGCCTTACATTGAAACAAGGGAAACTGTAATAGTATGAATGAGAAGTTGGCTGTGGCTGATTAGGAAACTATATTAAAAAGTGTGATAGTAGACACAGAATAGTGTAGGTATAAAGATTCAATACATGGCTTACAACAAATTTACGTTGCTGTGAGGCACAAAAACCCAGCAGAAAAATGTAATCCAACTGTTGATAACAAGAGTAGTTAAAGATTGTATTAGATCAAAGAGCGAAACTCATAAAGTTGTCAAAAAATGAGTAAACATGAAGACTGGGATCATTTTAAAAATTAGCAAATGAGGACCAAGAAACAGATAAAGAAGGAGAAAATAGAATATTAGAATAGAATCAAAAATAGCAGGAGATAAACTGGCAAAAAATGCAAAAAGGGCTGTAAAAAATTCGATAAGTAGTTATAAAAGAAAAGATCATCAAAGACAAATGCAGGTTCATTGTAGACAGACACAGGAGAATTTATTATAGGGAAAGTGGCAGAGAAATTAAACAAATACTTTGCGTTTGTCTTCAGGGTGGAAGATAGTAGAAAAACCCACCAAGAAGTCCTAGAGAACTGATTGATTAGTGAGAGTGAGGGACTGAAAGAAATTAGTAAAAAATAGCATCGTGACTGAAAGTTTATAAATCTCCTGGACCTGATGATTTACATTCCAGAATATGAGGTGGCGGTAGAGATGATAGATGCATTTGTGTTCATCTTTAATAGATTCTGGAATAGTTCCCGGGAACTGGAATGTAACAAATGTAACTTCACCATTTATAAAAAGAGGGTCAGAGACGTGCTAGTTGACACCAACAGCAGGCAAAATGCTAAAATCTATTCTAAAGGATGTGATGATGGAACTCTAAGAAAATAATGGTAGGATTGAGCAGAGTCAATGTGGATTAATGAAAGGGAAATGATGTTTGACAAATATTGTGGAGTTTTTTTTAATGATCTAGCTATGAGTGTAATATGGCAGGAACCAGTGACTGTGAAGCAGTCAGATTTTCAGAAGGCATTCAATAAGGTCCCATACAAGAATTTAATAAACAAAGTCAGAGCACAAAGGATCAACCATGAGATTTGAAGGAGATCTAGGGACCAAGTGGCCTACTTTTCCTCAAATTTCTTATGTTCGTTTCTTAGATTGCAAGTATCTGCAAAGATTGTCTATCATCAACTCCTCGAAGACAACTAGGAAAAAGCAATAAATGTGCCATTCGAAACATAGAAACTTAGAGTGTTGGAGCAGGCCATTCGGCCCCTTGACCTCCTTCACCATTACCAGCAACTCCCCTCACATACGCCCCAACATCAAACCCCTCATCGTCCCCGACGGATTAAAATAAAAGACCTGGGAGAGGCTTTTGGCTTCAGGTTAGATTATCTCTTAGTTTAAGGATCAGCAGTGGGAAAAAACAAGAGTGGGAAAGAAAAGTTGCACAATGCGTCAAAGTAGATGAGGGTCAAGAAGTGCTTTGTCATTGCAGGTGTTTAATTCTTTGTTTTTTTTTACACAGGTGAGCTTGCATTGACCTTGAATGACTCTGGCACATCAACCATGTCCCTGAATGCTTCAATGGACAATGTGACCATGGTTCCTTTGTTCTTGGGCCTTAATCTCCTCTTTGAGTTGAAGCCTCTCTTCATCCCACTGTACGTTGTGCTGGTGGTTGTGGCTTGTGCCGGTAACCTCCTCCTTGTGGCTCACATCTCCACCACCAAGAAGCTTCACACGACCACCAACTTTCTCATCGGCAACCTGGCAGCCTCCGACTTGGTGATGTGCATCTTCTGTGTTCCAATGACAGTGTCCTACGCATTCGAAACCAAAGGGTGGCTTTTCGGGATCTTCATGTGCTATTTCATCACCCTCATGCAATCCACCACCGTCTTTGTGTCTGTCTTGTCCCTCACTGCCATAGCTGTGGACAGATATGTGGTGGTAGCATACCCAATCCACCAAAGGATCAGACCACGGTACTGTGCCTACATCGTTGCCTTTATCTGGCTGGTCTCAGTAGGTGTTTCAATGCCTTCCTGTTTGCACACCAACCATATAGACCTCAACCAGATCGGGTACAACATGATCATCTGCGAGGAGGCCTGGATTGACTTGGACAGCCAAAGGCTGCTCTATTCCTGCGTCATGCTGCTGCTCTCCTACATGCTCCCGCTCTGCGCCGTCTCCATCTCCTACTGCGCCATATCCCACCACTTAAAGAAACGGAACGTTCCCGGCGCGGCCTCCTGCAGCCAGGAGAAGTGGTCAAAGAAGAGGAGGAGGACTTTCTGGATGCTAGCCATTTCTGTCCTGTCCTTTGCCCTGTGCTGGTTCCCTCTGCAGACAGTCAATCTGTTACGAGACATTGACCTGGACATCATAGACAAGAGCTACATCAATGTGATCCAGGTCTCCTGCCATTTGGTTGCCATGAGCTCCGCCTGTTACAACCCCTTCATCTATGCCTCCCTCCACAACAAATTCCGAGTCCAGCTGAGCAACCTCCTGTTCTGCAACAAGAAGCAGGCAAACACTAGCACATTCAGCCAAACCTCCCGTCTGAGATATACCATCACCTCTCTGGATGCACCCGCTGCCAACAATTTAAAGGATAAACTCTGTCTGAAGTAGAGCACCTTATCTCTGTCAGACAAAGTGCATCCCCCCACCCCTGCTCTGTTGAGTCTGTCAAGGCACAATAATGGAAGGTCCAAAGGTGGGCCTGGCACCTCCCCCTGCCCGCCCCAAGACAGGCCATAATTCAAATAGGTCCCTCTGTATTCCTTTGAAAGAAGCTGTGGCATCAGCCTCTGATTAGATCCGATGTCCCACCCAACACAATGTCTCACCCCAAAACGCAAGGTGCCCGAACGGGACCGAGGGACGGAACCACTGGGCTGAAATCGGAAATTTGCAACTCGAAGAAATCAATTTAATTGACTGCTCCACGTCATGAGACGGAGAGGCTGGAAATGTCGATGTCAGAACCCAGTTGACACTTCAGACGCTTTCCCAGAGCGCTCCCTCTGAAGGAAAATGTTGATTTTGCATCGGGCAGCCCAAGGGGCACACGGTCGTTGCTGATCAAGCAAGTGTAACGTGAAGGAAATCGTGCAAGAGGTGTTTGCGGCAGTGGGGCAGGGGAGGGGGGGAGCGCACGCAGCTTTGGTATTTGTGGTATTTGTGTTCCCTGTCCCAGGAGGAGAACATCTGCCCCCTTGAGCCTATTCAATTGGACCATGACCGAACTGTATCTTAACTCCGTCTGCCTGTTGGCCTCCTGACTCTCAATTACCCTTGCCTAACAAAGACTATCATCTCAGTTTAGAAATTTTCAATTGACCTTGACTCCCCCACCCAAAATAAAAGCTCAGCAGCCTTTTGGAAGGAGAAAGTTCCAAATTCCCACACCCTTTGTGTGATTAGATGCACCTTGAGTTCATTGGATTAAACCTGGAAGCTAAGCAAATCACGCCAAACCTATAGGGTAGTTGATTGACATATTAGGACAGGAGAGGTTAACCCTCTGAAAAACCTCCCGGACACTTGGGTTTCTGTTGTGGAATAACGTAGGAACATTTGTGGGCAAGTGTGCATGTTTCGGGGTAAGAACAACATGAATGTCAATCAGAATGATTGCCGGAAAGATCGGTAGCAAAGTACATTTTGAAGAAGACATCAGGAGTTTGCGGACATAGGTTATTTGAGCGGGCAAAAACGTGGCAAATTGTGTATAATGCAATATTGTCTTTTTTTTGTTGGAATAGGGAAAATAAGCGCATTATCTAGATGGCGAGAGGTTGCGGAGTTCTGAGATGCAGAGGGATCTGGGTGTCCTAGTGCATGAATCATGGCAGGTTAGTATATAGGAAGTAGTCAGGAAAGATATAGATTGTTATGGTTTATTGCGGGGAGAATTAAAGGCAAAAGTAGTGACATTAGTGACAGGACATTGGTGAGAGCACATCCGGAATACTGTGTGCCGTGCTTCTCTCCTTATTGAAGGAGGGATGTAAATGTGTTGGAAGCAGCTCAAAGAAGGTTTACTCAACTAATACCTGGAACCATTTGTCATCTGAAGCAGTTTTGATCAGGCTAGGCTGGTATTTACAACAGTAAGAGGTGACTTACTCAAAACGTATAAGATCCTGAGGTGTCTTAACAGGAGGAAAGGGCATTTTCTTTGGTACACAGAGCCAGGAGTCAATGTTTAAAAAGAAGGTGTTGCCCATTTTGGATAGAGACAAGGAGAATCGGAAGTCTTTGGATCTCTCTTCCTCGAAAGGCTGAGGAAATGGAGCTTTTGAATATCTTTAAGGTGGAGGTGGAAAGGTCCTTGCTAAGCGAGGGAAATGATTGGTTATCGGAGGTAGGCAGGAATGTGAACTAATCAAATCAGCCACAAACCCGTTAAATGGCCGAAGGACTGAGTGGCCTATTCCATTCTTAATCTATTTGCTCGTATGTTTGTAACAGGGAATCCTGACATCCTGGGCCTGGTGTTGGGTTATGTGCCATATTTCCACCTTCAGGGCTGAAAGAACACTCTCCAGGGCACTGCTACATTTGACCCCCAATGGAAAAATGGCTTTGTATTTAAAAAAATGTTTTGAGAGATTTTCCTGTTTATCAGTGCTCAAAAATATCCGACATGGGATTGAAAACCGACAGTGGAGAATTATCCAATCAGGTCACCAGGGGCAGGATGGATAGACACGGTGACAGGCAAGTGAACTGCCTGGTAATCGGAGGCGGGAGGGCACGTGCTAAAAGTTATGTACACAGTTATGCGCCCAATCTCATCCAGGGGAAATGAAATCTCTGCCTTGAGAATGAAAGCTAATGTTTACCCTGAGAGACCAATTTTTTTTTAAATGCAACCTGTGATCAGATCGCACATCTTGCACCCAAGTGATAAGATCTGAGGACAAAACTACACTTTAGTAAACAACTTGAGAACTGTGACCTGCAGAAGCAATGCTCTAGCTAGGGCCTGTCCATGCAAGTTCATCGATGAGCTCACTCCATAGCTTGGGGTGATTATTGATTATTGCTGTCGTGTTTACTTTGGATTACTTGTGGAATATTAAAAAATCTAATGTTCTGTCAAACCAGGAGTTGTTCTGTATATCTTTTCACAACTGGAGGTGTCCTTAAAAAAAGCAGATTCAAATGTTGATTCAAAATGATGTTTGCTTTTGTGCGTGATTGACAGAGGTCTTTACATTTCAGAAGGGTGTATAGAGGGAGAAGGATTCTAAGGGTGTTCAAAGCAGCAGATATAAGATAATCAGAAATAAACCGAATTCAGGAGAATGTTTGTACCCCAGGAATTCATTGCTGATTATGAGCTTTAAGTAAATAACAGAGATGCATTTAGATTAATGTAGGTGAAGGAGAAATAGATAGAAAGATATCTTGATGAGGTGAATTGAAGTAGAGAGTGGGGAAGGCTTGAATAGAGCTGAAACCCCAGCATAAGACTTAATGTCTGGTTTCTGTGCTGCAAAGTCTAGTAATTCTGAATGTATGATATATATTTCTTCAACAACCTTTGAAATAAATGTTCTGCCATAGAAAGTGAAGATATTGGATATTGGCATCTGGGACCTGTATCAAGCGCTCCCAGACCAGTATGTAGACAGAACCATTAGTAGTAGAGCAGCCATTCTCAGTGAGAACTGGTCACACCGGAGCTTCATTTTGAGGTTTAACAGATGAGTCAGACCATAATGTTATTCGCAAGTTTTACTGTGTTTTTGTTCCTTCTGGCTACTCTGACTCCAGACCAACATGACCAGCCCCACCAAAGTGTTAGTGTGTGCATATACAGGTTACAGATGTTAGGGTGCCCTTTTCTCTGTACCTCCATGTCTGCTATTGACTTAAGATAAACCGCTCCTCAGACACATGATGCTCCAGGGAGGTGGATACTGAGATTTCCCCAGTACCCCCCCACCCTACCAACACAGGACAGACAAACAGAGGATCAGCTCTCTCTTGATACGGGAGTACGCATGCCCCTCCTTGCGTTTTTATCACAGGTCATAGTCGAAATCTGCAGCCTCCTGGAATAAAACCCCATGGCCCAGTAGAGTTGGGGTGCGGGGGGCCAGCAAGGTGCCAGTCACTGCAAGATCCCCATCCCAGCTGGGCCTCTTCCCCATGTGTCCTCTTCTCTATCGAGGCATGAGATTGGAAACCTGGTTTGCTTTGAGTGAGGGACTCCAGTAGAAGCGAATATTAGAAGGAGGCGCTAGATGAAGGCTGGGTGAGAGTGTTGGCCGTTTGAATGAGGATGCAAGCAGTTGACCTGCAGAAAGGAATGGGTAAGAGGCAGTGAGCAGTGTTGTCCTGAGGAGTGCTGTGCAGGAGAACATCCAGCAGTGTTATACCTTTTCCTGCACTCCTGGATTTCCTTGGTGTACAGTCCAAGTTGGAGGGACCATCCATCTGCTCTGCTGCCCTTGGCCACTTCCAAGCAGCTCTTGTCCATGGGGAAGCTCATCTCACTACAGTCTCTCAGATCTCATAGGAAAAATCAAGAGACCCAAGGAGTTATTAAAAGGCTCCCCTTCATTCCCAAGGACCCTGCAGTCTGAAAGGTCCATGTTCTTCAATCCCAGTCCCTTAAATTAGAAATCTTTCCTCCGACCCAGAATGGATCGGTCTGAGTGTTTGGCAAATGGGGCTGAAGATGGCTTCCTCAGGCTGTACACTCTTGTGATACATCTTGGCATATGTAAAGGCGGTACCTAAACATAAGCAGTATTTTGCTCCCAATCCTCCAAAACCACCCATAGGATGGGTCCATGTTGGTGCAAAATGCACATGCTCAATTGGAGGGAAAGGACTTGAGGGGTCAAAATCACTTCTGTCATTCTGTACTTCCTCAGCAAGATCTGGCCATGACTTTCCTGAGTCACAAACAGCCCGATTATTCCAGTTCGGGGTAACTGCGGAGAAGCCCAGCCACTGTTTCCATGGATTCATTTTGAGTTTACGCTCAATTGGCTGGTTTGTGATGCAGAATGACGCCAACAGCGTGGGTTCAATCCCCGCATCGGCTGAGGTTACATTCAAGGACTCTCCTTCTCAAACTCTCCCCTCATCTAAGGTGTAGTGACCCTCAGGTTAAACCACCACCAGTCATCTCTCTTTAATGAGAGAGCAGCCCTCTGGGGCTATGGTTACGTTACTTTGACCTCCCCCAAACCCCTAGCCCATCTTCAATAGTAGGCTGGGAACTTCTGAGTATCATGTCTCTCAGCACAGCACCCAGATACGACATTGGAGTGCTTATCATATAACAGCAATAAGAAAAGGAATTTCACTGGAGAAGTCATCAGAGTAGCATTGATAGCAGGCACCAAGACATACAATAGATTGAAGCTGAGAGATATTTGAAATCTAAATGGGGAATGTGAAATGAGAAATATATTTCTGCCACTTCAGCTTAGGAGCTACATTGAAGAAATGCCTATTGTCAACTGTGGTGATTAACTCCTTTCACAATGAACTGGATGATTATAAAGAGCAGTCAAGATTAGGCAGAGGCAGAGGTTATGAACTACTAAGCAAAAGGCAGTCAGTTCACCGGATGCTGGAGTGTATCAGTGCAGTGCAATTAAGAAATGTCAAATGATGCTGATTGTACTGCCGTGTTGGTGTTATGGGGTTTCTCTACCACATCTCTGGGGACCAAGGTAAATTTTCACAAAGGCTGCAGTTCTCCTATACATACTGCTCATTCAGAACTCGCTCAAGTCCCGTTCACCATTGTGCTTGTCCTTGCTGAACTATGTGAAGTCCTGGCCCATCAATGCTTTGAATTAAGATACTTATTTGCAAATCCCTTTGTGGCTTCACCTCCCCATCTCTAACCTCCTTCGTCATAACCCTTTGAGGTCTCGGCTCTCCCCCAAATTTTGGCCAGCTGCATACGACCTGGCTTCTGTCGCTTCACCCGTGGCAGCCATACTTTCTGCTGCCTAACCTTAAACTTTGCCTTCTCTAATTCTGTCCACCTCTCAGCCCTCCTTAAGATTGCTCCTCTTTGGCCAAACTTTGGTCATCCTGCCCAAATAACATTTCAGCTGGATTGGGGTCAGATGCACACTCTTGTGATGTTCTTTGGCATGTAACTATAAGCTGTTTTTCACCTAAAAGGTTTCAGAAAAAATTGACAAGGATTCTTGCCAGGCTTGGAGGGTTTGAGCTATAGGGACAGGCCGAATTTTCCCTGGAGCATCGGAGGCTGAGGAGTGACCTTTTAGAGGTTTGTAAAATCATGAGGGGCATGGATAGAGTGAATAGCCAAGGTCTTTTTCCCAGGCTAGGGGAGTCCAAGACTAGAGGGCACAGGTTTAAGGTGAGAGGGGAAAGATTTAAAAGGGACTGAAGGGGTAACTTTTTCATGCAGAGGGTGGTGCGTGTATGGAACGAGCTGTCAGAGCAAGTGGTGGAGGCTGGTACAAATTACAACATTTAAAAGGCATCTGGATGGGTATATGAAGAGTAAGGCATTTAGAGGGATATGGGCCAAATGGGACTAGATTCATTTAGGATATCTGGTTGGCATGGACGAGTTGGATTGTAGGGTCTCTTTCCATGCTGGACAGCTCTGTGACTCTATAAAACCATAGGATGGATCCATGTTGGTGCAAAATGCACCATAGTCATTTGGAGGGAAACAACTTTACGGGTCAAATAGATTTCTGTCATTTTGTGCTTTGCTGTGTAAAACAACAGAATTCCCCTATTAATAGACATAGAACCATCAAGTCATGCAGCACAATTAAAAGTCTACACTATTACACTCGTTTCTCTGCTCCCTGCTCCCCGCTCCCCCCCCACCGATGCCCCCCCGCAACCATGGTCTTGCAAATGATTTCTTGTCCAATAATGTATCCCATTCCCTTTTGAAAATTAGTGTTGAACCTGTTTCTGCCACTATTTCAGAGCATGGCTTACAAAACAGATTATCACCTGTCTCAAGCACAGCTTGTTCTTCTGCTCCAGCACGTTTTAATTTGATTTTGATGCGAAGTTCCAAAAGCTTTAGGTCACAGGAAAACAGTGCAATTATGTTGAAAGTTTTCTTCAACAAACTGAGCCATTTGTATCTTTACAGATAAACTATGTGCAAAGCTGTTTTTTTCAAAAGCTGTGACAGCGTATAGGGTTACAAAGCCCCCAGATGCGCGCCTCAATTAACTTTCTACGGTTATCTTAATTTAGCTATTTGTAACAATGTGTTATGTTACCCTTATATTTGTGGCTTCCTTTTCCATTGTGTAACATTTCTCTTATTCTGATTGCCATGACATACTTGTTTACATGTTGCTATTTCCTGAAAATTGATTTAATCTAATCCAGAACACAGTAAATGTAAACTGCCATGAGGCTTTGCAAATTTTCTCAAAAATAAATAATTGGAACGTCACAGCTCTTTCAAGTCAGCATCTTCTTATTTTATTAGATTGACATACTGTATAATGACACAGAGAATAATCCTTGCTCTTATGAATAAACAAGGATGCTGGTTAAACCTGCTGAATAAGTAGGAACATTGTGTTGTTACACAGTGATTAATCCTTCCTTTGACAGGAAACTCAGCACAGTCTTACTGCATTGCCAAGCCGAATGAGTAAATAGCAACATCACACAACTATATGTTACAATTATAGAGCGTTGAACAAGAACTGCATACTGGTACACAGTGAGTGATCCTTCTGGTGCTGAATTTAAAGGAATTTCACACACTTGGAGTCATAGAAAAGTGTTGCATATTGGGGGGAGGGGGTTTCAATTTGACCCATCATGTTTGTGTTGCCTCTTTGGTGGAATTCTGCAGTCAGTCCCATTCCCCTGCTCTTTCCTCACAGTCCGGCAAAGTTTTCCCCTTCAAGTGTTGAGCTGACTCCATCTTGGAAGTCATAACCCCCTTTCCAGCAGCGTACTCCAGATCACAATAGGTCACTGTGGAAAAATAAATGTTTCTCCATGTGGCTCCTGTTTCTTTTGTCAGTTATAGAGTCATAGAGACATCCAGCACAGAAACAGGCCCTTCTGTCCAACCAGTCCATGCTAAACATAACCCCAAACTAAACTAGTCCCACCTTTTTGCTACTGGTCCATATCCCTCCACACCTTTCCTATTCTTTTACTTATCATTATCATAGAATCCCTACAGTGTGGAAACAGACCATTCAGCCCCTCCAAAGAGCATCCCACCCTGACTCATTCCCCTACCCCCGCACTTCCCCATGTCTAACCCACCTACCTTAAACATCCCTGGACACTACAGGCAATTTCATTCTAGTTAACCTACTTGAACTGCTTCCAATGCATTTTAATCCTATCTTAAATAACAAGACCAAAACTGCACGCAACATTTCAGATGTGGTCTCATCGATGCCCTGAATAACAGAAGCATATCTTTACTTTTATGTTCAATTCCTCTCATAATAATGGATAGCGTCCCCTTCGTCTTGATTACACTCTGCACCTGCATACTAACTTCTTAGGATTCATTCAGAACACCTAGCACCCTCTGCACTCAGATTTCTTCATTTAAGTAATACAATTTTTCTTTATTCCTCCTACCAAAGTTCAGGTCTTTACATTTTCCCCACATTATACTGCATCTGCCAAATGTTTGTCCACTCACTCAACCTATTTATATCAGTCTGCAGACTCCTTATGTCTTCTTCACAACATGCTTTCCTACCTATCTTTGTGTCATCTGCAAGTTCAGTTTCCATGCCTTTGCTCCTCTAATCTAAGTAGTTGTCCTGAGGGATTGTTTTGTAAGAATAAACTGGCCCTTTTTTCTCTGGAGTTTACAAAACAAAAATTATTTTTTTCCCTGGTTCAGCATTTAGTGATGACAAATCATCAATTTAAAATGATCAAAGATCCATAGTGAATTGGGACATTTCTTTGCATAGAGTTTATTGGACCTTTGAAATAGAGAGGTTAAGGTAGAAACTGCGATGTCTTTTAAAACAAAATGGAATTGATCTTTAACATTGAGGAAGAAACAGTGACCAATCCTGTTCCCACAGGATCCACACCATCCTTGCCTCCCTCTGCCATGCCCAGATTAAGGTCATATACCAAGATGATTCTGATGATTGGCCTGGCTGTTATCACAGATGACGACTTCATCAAGCTCAGAGATACTGCTGAAATCCCTATCACTGGAGCTGCCAATCCATTGAGGGGCGCACTTCCTGCGAATTACAGCCTCCCTTGCTCTGCACACCTGCTGTATCTGCTTCTTCTGTTTTTGGGTCCGCTGGCACTTCTTTATTCTGGGCACCTTCCAAGATGATGAGTTCACCCATTTCACATTGGAGCTGGATTGGATGGTCTTAGCCACTTTGGTCCAGGAGGATGATATAGTATTATATTATATTGAGGCTGCTCCTCCCCATCTCTTGTTGTTGTCTGGTGACCTGTAGCTTGCTGCCCATCCAAATGTCTTTTAAATATTGTAATGGTACCCACATCCAGCACTTTGTCAGGAAGTTCATTCTACACGCGAACTACCCTCAGTGTAAAAAATTTGCCTCGCATGTCTTTTTACAATCTCTCTCCTTTCACCCTGAAAATCTGTCCCCTAGTCTTGAAGTTCCCCATCCTAGGAAAAAAAAACAACTACCATTAACTCTATCTATACCACTCATTATTTCATAAACTTCTATCAGATCGTGTCTCAACCTCGTACAATCCAGTGAAGGAAGTCTCAGCTTATCCAGCCTTTCTGTATAACGCAAACCTTCCATACCCAGCAACATCCTGGTAAATTTCTTCTGAACCCTCTCCAGCTTGATATTATCCTTCCTATAACTGGATGACCAGGACTGAACACAGTATTCCAAAAGAGGCTTCACCAATGTCCTGTACCACCTCAATATGACTTCCCAACTCCTATGCTCAAAGGACTGAGTAATGAAGGCATGCGTGCTAAATACCTTTTTAACCATCCTGTCTATATGTGACGCAAACTTCAAAGAATTATGTACCTGAACCCCTAGGTCCCTCTGTTCTACAACACTACCCAAGGCCCTACCATTAATTGTATAAGTCCCACCCTTGTTTGTTATACCAAAATGCATTTATCCAAATTGAACTCCATCTGCCATTTTTCAGCCCATTGACCCATTTGATTAAGATCCCCTGATCTTAGAAAACCTTCTTCACTGTCTACTATACCAAAAATTTTGGTGACCCTTAAATTTGTGATAGGAGCAAATTACTGCAGGTGTTGGAATCTGTACTGGAAATAAAAAATTGCTGGAAATCACAGCAGGTTAGGCAGCACCATGGAGAAAGATCAAGTTGAAGTTTTGACTCTAGATGACTCTTCATTGGAGCTCTGATGTTAGCTTGCTCTCTCTCCACAGATGCTGCCTGACCCTCTGTGATTTCCAGCTTAAATTTGTGATGGCTGGTTGCAGACCCTTCTATCACTGGAAACAGAATATGTTTTTCCATATTCACTCTGTCAAAGCTTTGATGATTTGTACTCCCTTTACATAGAGAGAGCTGTCTTACGAAGGGACCTTAATGCCTTCTTAACGGAATCATTGCAGGGACAGCAAGTAACCAAGAAGGAAACTGGAATGTTGTCCTATTTTGCAAGTGTGGGTATAAAACGGTGGGTATAAAATGCTACAACTGGACATTGCTGAGACCACATCTATAACTCTATGTACAGTTTTGGTTTCATTTAAAACAGGGATATGTTTGCAGAGGTGGTGGGCTCACTTGTTTGATTGATGGGATAAAGAGATTGTCTTATGAAGAAAGGGTACGCAGTTTGCAGGGAGCTTAGAAGAATAAAAGCTGATCTTCAGGAAACATAAGATTCAGCAGGGGAATTGACAACTTAGTTGCTGAGATGATGTTTCCCCTCGAATTGGATTCTGAAGTTAGGGAGCACTGTTCCAAAAATAAGAGGATCCCCATTTAACAGAGATGAGGAGGAATACCCTCTCTCAGGGTCATCCTTTGGAATTATCTTCCCAACAGATCGTTGGAGACTGGGTCATTGAATAGATTTGATGATCTGTGATTGGCAAGGGAGGTGAGGATTGTGGTGTACAGAAAGGAAAGTGGAGTTAAGGCCAGGGATGGGGAACTTCAGTGAATGTGGAGAGGGTGGAGAAACCGGGATTCTGAGTTGAGGAAATGCTCATTAGATCAAAGCTTCTGTATCTTGAGGAGTGGTGAAAACAGCAGAGAGGGAATTGCAGGAATGGAGC
Source organism: Ginglymostoma cirratum (assembly GCA_024137785.1). Classification (NCBI taxonomy): domain Eukaryota; kingdom Metazoa; phylum Chordata; class Chondrichthyes; order Orectolobiformes; family Ginglymostomatidae; genus Ginglymostoma; species Ginglymostoma cirratum. Next base: position 8,515,895 of record JAHRHZ010000133.1, read on the forward strand.
CGATGTGAGAGGGACAGAATCTGTGATTTAGAAGTGATCGCCCTTTCTCCAGAGCTCACAGTTCCTCCAAGAAACTTTCATCTGCCCTGTCCTGTTACCTGGTTACCAATGGGGGCGGGAAACTGAGGTCTTTGCCGTCAAACTCTTGGGCCACCATTTCCCGGGGAACTTAATCACTGTTTTGCGGCAGTCTTGCAATTAGCAGCCAAGCTGTAGCACTCACTCCAGTTGGGAGAACCCGTCCACACCAAGCACCACTACTTAGAAATTGCCCTTTTGTTATTATTGAGTGGGGTATCAACCATATTTTACCTTTCTTTCCTGATGTTTTGTTTGGGATTTAAGAACGTGTTCTCTATCTTTGCGCACAGTCTAAACCATTTTTAATTTGTCAATATTCTTCGCAAGCTTAATTAAGTTTTATTTGTCATAAACTAGCTATTCTTTGTTGACTAAAGAAACCTGGCTTGTTTTTAATATCAAAACAGATACAGCCTCAACCCTATAAAATTGGCCATAACATCATCCTGGTAACATTTAAAATGTGTTAGCGCTAATCAACAAAGGAAGTAGCACACCCCTCCACATTTGCTTGTAACAATGTTAATCCCTTTGGGTATTCAGCAATTGTGATGCCATTGAATGTCAAGGGAAGAAATTGCATTTTCTCTTGTTGGAGACGCTCATTGTCTGGTATTTGTATAGTTTGCATTTCAATTGCCACTTGTCAGCCCAAGCCTGGATATTGCCCAGATCTTGTTGCATTTGAACACGGACTGCTTCAGTATCTGTCGCAACTGGTGCTGAACATTGTGCAATCATTGGCAAACATCCCCACTTCTGACCTTATGATGGACGGTAGGTCATTGAGGAAGCAGCTGAAGATGCTTGGGGCTAGGGGTCTATCCTGAGGAACTTCTGCAGTGATGTCCTGGAGCTGAGATGACTGACCTCCAACAACCATGACCATCTTCCTATATGTCAGGTATACTTCATAGTGTTCCTTATAATTTTCTTTCTGGCTGCGTTGCCTCCATTGCCTGCATGTGGCAGCAACTCCCAAAGTCAATGTCATGTGGCCACATGGTTTTGGGGGGAATGTTGATGATTCCAACCAGTGGAGAGCTTTCCCTTTGACTTTCAACTTCCAATTGACTTCTGTTGGAACTGTACTTGGTCAAATATGTCCTTGATGTCAAGGTATGTCACTTTTACCTCACCTCTGGAATTCAGTTTCTGTGCCCATGTTTGAACCAAGACTGTAATGAGGTCAGGAGCTGAGTGGCCCTGGTGGAACCCAAACTGGACGTCACTGGCAGGTTATTGCTGAGCAAGTGCTGCTTGATAGCACTGTTGATGACACCTTCCATCACTTTACTGATGATGGAGAGGAGACTGATTGGGCGGTAATTGGCCGGGTTGGATTTGCCCTGCTTTTTATATGCAGGCCTTACCTGGGCAATTTTTTACATTGCCAGTTGCTATTGTAGATGTACTGGAAGGGGCTGGTAGGGACTCAGCCATTTCTGAAGCAGAAATATTCAGTTCTATTGCATCTATTAATAAAATGAAGAATGAGGATGTGTTTGTTCATTTGCTTCTCCATTACCTTAGTGGAGTCATTAGCTTTGTCTTACTTCTTTGCTGGCTTACTTCAATCCTATCTCAGTCCACACCTCGATGTTTCCACATGTCCAATTTATCTCCTTCCTTTTCTGTTTTGACCTTCAGTTTCTCCTTCAATAGTTGCTAGGATAAGAGCGTTGAGTCTTTGTTGTCAATGTCCACGCTAGTCCATTTTTCTCTTTTCTTCTCACTTAGCAAGCTTTTGATTCCTGAACTTCTACTCTTGACCCCATGTCCCTCGTCTAACCTCCCTTATCAAGCTGATTCTCAGCATCTTCTACCATAACCCTCATTGCAAATGTTGTCATCCCTCTCTCATTCTCGTCCTTCTGAATCCCACTCGAGGATTCACAGGCTGCAGCCCTCTACACTGTTGACTGTACGAGACATTTTCCCAGCTTCACGGTGGTTCCTTTACACTTCCAGACGCCACTTAAGTTACTAGTGATATATCTTGCTTTACGTAATCTAACCTGACTTTCACTCTTGCATGTAACTTTGATGTTTATCCTTGAGCCCTTCAGATTGTCCGCTGCCCTTATCTCAATGCTTCCAGTCTCACCTTTTCCATCATCGTTTGGAGCCATTGACATTGATCTTTGCCTGATTTATGCTCAGTCCCCTCCATTGTCACTGTATCTTCTGAGTAGGCCTGCCATAGTCTCTGTATCTCTTCCTTCTTTCTGGCTGTGAGTGTGGTGTGAATCTTCATATCCGAGACTCCATATGCTATGACCTCCTACGAAGCAGTCACAGCCTTTGGTAATTCTTCCTGCACCATTCTCACTGTCTTCTCTCCTGCTGAATTAAACTGCAAGGATGACACAAGTCAGGGATCCCATCTGTTTTCATTTTATATCAGCCTTTTGAACTTGTCTGCCACCTCCAGAGATATTGATTGGTGCACTCCAGGTCTCTCTGTTCCTAGACTTGTACCCTTTACCTTATATCTCCCCTCTGTATTCTTCACACCAACATATATCACCTTCCAGTCTCCTCTGTTAGGTTTCACCTTCTATGTGCCTGTTTCTCTTTGTTCTCCTGTAGTCTTTTACTGTCCTCCTCATTGTTCACTACAGTTTTGAGCTCTATATTGTCTGAAAACTTTAACAGCACTAGGAGGCATATTTTTAAGGTGAGGGGAGAAAGATTTGAAAAGGACATGAGGGGCAACTTTTTTACACAGAGAGTCGGTCATGTCTGGAATGAACTTCAAGAGAAAGTGGTGGATGCAAGTACAGTTATAATGTTTGAAAGACATTTGGATGAGTTCATGAATAGGAAAGGATTGGAGGGATGTGTTTTGATCTCCCCCACTCTAGGGAACAGACCCTTATCATTCACCTTAACTGTGCCCCTCATGATTTTATAAACCTCAAGAAGGTCACCCCTCAACCTGCCATACTCTAGTGAAAATAGTCCCAATCTTACCAGTCTATTTTTACATCTCAAACTCTCCATTCCCAGCACCTTCCTGGTAAATCTTTTCCTTCTCCAGTGAACTGTTTGGACTGAAGGGTCTGTTTCTGTACTGAATGACTCTGTGACTCTTAAGGCCTGCATATCCAAATTCAGGCCATTAATGTACAGGAAAGACAGCAATGTTTATACCTAGGAACATCACAACATATTTCCCTCTAGTCTTCTGTTCATTAGCCAATCCTGTATCCCTGACAGGTTGGGAGCTTTCATTTTGCTAACTAAGTTTTGAATTGAGGTATTGTTCTGCACACCGATAAACATATTGGCGTAGATTATTTTGACTGTCAGAAACCTGTCCAGAACACAGAATGTTAAGTACTGGCAATGACTACCTTTCAACAGTCATTCAATGACTGGCAGGGAATTTGGGATAATCTGGAGATGGCTAAATTGCTTTTCTAAATGCAAACTCCGTCTTCCTCACTGGTAAAAATCTAACAGCCTTTAACTCTGATTGATGATTGACAATGGAGCTGACATGAGCCACTTCACTCAGGAAGCAATTAACCATGCGGAACTTGGGATGGTTAGGGTGACTCAGAGCTGACACAGCACTCAGCCAGTGGACCTTACAATTGAGGAGATTTCACAGAATTGTTATGATGCAAAACGAGGCCATTAGAGCCTTTGTGTTTATACAACCTTTCAAGAGTTAATGGGCACTTAAGTTTTCCTCTTGCCAGGAGCATGGTATGCTGTGTCACATTGTAGTTATTTTAAGCAACTTGTTCAGACACGTTATGACACACTTCTGATGGGATGTGAACCTGGAACCTCTAGCACCAGCAGGAAAGACCTTGTATGCTGCATTGTAACAAGATAGAAATGGTTGCTAAGCCAAAGTATGTAGTAACAGTATCCGACCGCAACTCGATTTTTTTTTCTTCCCTTGTCCAGTCCTTTCCCACTTACATCCGTGATTCCTCTGATGCTTCACATCAGTTTCAGAATTTCCACTTTACGGGCTCCAGACACCTCCTCTTTACCATGGACATGCAATCTTTTTACATGTCCATCCCTGACCAGGATGGTCTCAGGGATCTCTCTGCTTCTTCCTGGAAAAACAGGGCCTGTACCACCCCCATCAACCAGCACCCTCCTCCGCTTGGCTGAGCTCGACCTCACCTTGAATTGACTCCCCTCACTTTCTTCAGGTATCCTCATGGGTCCTAGTTATGCCTGTCTCTCTGTGGGGTACGTGGAACACTCTTTGTTCTAGTCCTATTCCGGACCCCATCCACAACTCTTTCTCCAGTATATCGATGATATTATCAGTGTTGCTTCCCTGTCTTATCTAGAATTTGAAAAGTTTATCAATTTCACCTCCAATTTCCAACCCGCTCTCACCTCCACCTGGTCCATCTCTGCCTCCTCCTTTCCCTTCCTCATGTCTGTTTCCATTCTGGGGATAGGCTGGCCACCAATATCCACTAAAAGCCCACTGACCCCCACAGTTACTTTGACTACACATCCTCACACTCTGCTTCCTGAGTCGATTCTATTCCATTCCCCTAGTTCCTCTGTCTCTGCTACATCTGTTCTGATGATGCCGACTTTGACAAGGGGGCCTCCAAAATGTCCACCTTCTTCCTCAACCAAAAATTCCCCAGCATAGTGGTCGTCAGGGGCCTCAACTGGTTCTGAGCCATCTCCCGCACTTCTGCCCTCACCCCTTCTTTTCCCTCCCGCAACGGCGATAGCGTTCACCTTGTCCCTATGACATCCAGAGGATCATTAGCTGCCATTTTCGCCATATCCAGTGGGATGCCACCCACCAGATACATATTTCCCTCCCCTCCCTTGTCAGCCTTCACAAGGACCATTCTCTCCTGGGTACTCTGGTCCACCACTCCTTCACTTCCAACAGCTCTCCACAGCCTCACGGCATCTTCCCCTGCAACCGCAGAGGTGTAACGCCTGTCCGTTTACTTCCTCCTTCCTCGGTATCCAGGGGCCCAAACACTCCTTCCAGCTGAAGCAGCGACTTACCTGCACTTCCCACAATCTGGTCTACTGCATTCACTGCTCACGATGTGGTCACCTCTGCACTGGGGAAACAAAGATTGGGTGACTGCTTCACAAAACACCTATTTCTGCCCTGCAGAAAAGACCCTGAGCTTCCAGTTGCTTGCCACTTCAACAGACCATCTTGTTTCCCCGGCCAATATCTGTGTCTCAAGCTTGCTGCAGTGCTCCAGCGAAGCTCAGTGCAAACTGGAGAAACATTTTCCATTTTACACTTCAGCCTTCTGGACTCAATATCGAGTTCAACAATTTTAGGGCTTGACACGCCTTCTCCCATGTCATAACTCCAACCCCCACACACCAGGCCTTGACGTCACATAGTCTGCTATTACACACAACCTGTTGTTAGCCAGTAACAGTCCCCATTAGTGACTATTTATTCTCCCAGGCTGACCGTTATTCACCACTTTGTCAGTCCAACTCGTCTCTCTCTTTGGGCTCTATCTCCACCTATTGTTTACTCCTTACCTCCTCTCCCCCACTCTATCTTCTGCACAAAAACCAACTTTTTCCTAGCTACCGTCAGTTCTGGGGAAGATCAACTGGACCTGAGGCGTTAATTCTGATTTCTCTTCACAGATGATTTCAGACCTGCTGAGCTTTTCCAGCAATTTCTGTTTCTGTTTCTGATTTCCAGCATCCACAGTTCTTTCAGTTTTTATGTGGTTACGGCACTTTTTTTTATTCATTCGTGGAATGTGGGCATCGCTGGCACACCCCTGGTTACTGCCTTCTGTCCATGCACGGTAAGTAGATCTATAATGCCCTCAGGGAGAGAATTCCAGGGTACTGACTCAGTGGCATGGAAGGGACATTGATATATTTCCAGGTCAGGATGGTGAGTGGCTTGGAGGGGATTTTGCAAATGGCAGCATTCCCATGTACCTACTGCCCTTGTCCTTCTAGATGGAAGTGGTCATGTGTTTGAAAGGTGTTGTCAAAGGCAGCTTAGGGAGTTCTTGCAGTGCAACTTGTAAATAGTACACATTGCTGCTACTGTGAGTGTCGGTGAAGTGAATTGGTGTTGAACGTTATGGGTGAGGTGCTAATCAAGTAGGCTGCTTTGTCCTGGATTGTCTTACGTTTCTTTGCACTTACTTGGTACTACACTCATCCAGACATGCAGGGAATTTTCCAATGGAATTCCTGACTTGTGCCTTGTACATGAGGACCTGGCTTTAGGAGCTTCATTAATACCACAGAATATCAAAGGGAGATGGTTAGGTCACCTCTTGTCGGAGGTAGGCACTACCCGATGTTTTGTGGAGTGAATATTAATGGTCACTAGCCTTTCTAAGCCTCAGCGCAGACTGCTTCAGTATCTGGGAGCTGTGAATGGAAATCAATAATTAAATACATTTAAAGAGAAACCGCTTGTTCCTCATTGATTGTGTGTCAACGTATTGTGGGTGAAGATGGTCACTCAAATTGAACCATTGACTTTGGGATGAGATGTTAAGCTGGGGTTTCCCTGTCTGGTCAACACAGAGGGATCGCAGGGGGAATTAACTTGAAGAAGAGTCATTGAGCTTTCTCCAATGTCTTGGTCAATATTTATCCCTGCATCAATACCTACCTGGTTACTTAACACATTGTTTTTATGACAGGTTGCAGTGTCCAGGTCAACTTCCCTGTTTCCTACATTACAGCAGTGCACTTAAAAAAAATTACTTAATTGGTTATAATGTGCTTCAGGATGTTCCAAAGGTGTGAAGGCTGTGATATAAATTCTAATTATGTATTTTCTTCCTACGTACACTAAACAGAACTTAAAATAAGCAAAAGGAATGAGGGCAGAAGTGGTTTTTACCGGAGTTCCATTCTTTATAATAAAGTCCTGAATTCTGCAGGCAGGGACTCACATCTGCCCTTCAACCTTCTTTCTCCACAGTTCACATGATAAAGGTTTTTGTTTAATTCCCTCATGGTACTTGGGCATCGCTGGCTGGCCAGTATTTATTGCCCGTCCCTAGTTGCCCCTTGAGAAGGTGGTGGTGAGCAGCTGCCTTGAACCGCTGCAGCCCACCTGCTGTGGGTTGACCCACAATGCCCTTAGGGAGGGAACAGCAATATGTTTCCGAGTCAGGATGGTGACTTGCTCGGAAGGGAACTTGTAGGTGGGGGTGCTCCCATGTATCTGCTGCCCTTGTCCTTCTACATGGAACTGGCCATGGGTTTGGAAAGTGCTGACTAAGGATCTTTGGTAAATTACTGCAGTGCATCTTGTAGATAGTACACACTGCCGCTACTGAGCGTCGGTGGTGGAGGGAGTGGATGCTTGTGGATGTTATGCCAATTAAGCAGGCTGCTTTGTCCTAGATGCTGTCAAGCTTCTTGTTGTTGGAGCTGCACTCATCCAGGCAAATGGGGAGTATTCCATCACACTTGTAGATGGCGGACAGGCTTTGGGGAGTCAGGAGGTGAGTTACTCACCAAAGTATTCCTAGCCTCTGACCTGCTGTTTTTATGTAGCGAGTCCAGTTGAATTTCTGGTAAAGGATTCAGTGATGGTAACACCATTGAATGTTAAAGGGCAGTGGTCAGATTGTCTCTTATTGAAGATGGTCATTGCCTGGCATTTGTGTGGTAGGAATGTTATTTGCTACTTGTCAGCGCAAGCCTGGAAATTGTCCACATATTGTTGCATTTGAACATAGACTGCTTCAGTATCTGAGGAGTTGCGAATGGTGCTGAACATTGTGTAATCATCGGTGAACATCCCCACTTCTTACCTTATGAAGGAGGCAAGGTCATTGATGAAGCAGCTGAAGATGGTTGGGCCTTGGATACTACCCTGAGGAACTCCTGCAGAGATGTCCTGGAGCTGAGATGATTGACCTCCAACAATCACGACCATATTCCTATGTGCCAGGTATGATTCTAATTGGTAGAGAATTTCGCCCCTGATACCCATTGATTCCAGTTTGCTGGGGCTCCTTGATACCACACTTGGTCGAATGCAGCCTTGATGTGAAAGGCAGTCACTCTCACCTCACCTCTGGAATTCAGCTCTTTTGTCCATGTTTGAACCAAGGCTGTAATGAGGTCAGGAGCTGAGTGGTCCTGGCAGAACCCAAACTGGACGTCACTGAGCAGGTTATTGCTGAGCAGGTGCTGCTTGATAGCACCGTTGATGACACCTTCCATCACTTTACTGATGATCGAGAGGAGACCGATGGGGTGATAATTAGTCCTGAGGTTCTAATAACTAGGTCTGCGGAAGGGTCACCAGACTCGAAGCGTTAACTCTGCTTTTACCTTGACAGATGCTGCCAGACCTGCTGAGCTTTTCCAGCAACTTTGTTTTTGTTCCTGATTTACAGCATCCGCAGTTCTTTCGGTTTTTACTTTGATATTTGGCAGGGTTGGATTGGCACTGACTTTTGTATACTGGATATACCAGAGCAATTTTCAACATTGTTGCACAAATGCCAGTGTTGTATACGTACTGGAAGAACTTGGTTAGGGGAGGGACAGGTTCTGGAACACAAGTCTCCAGTACTATTGCCGAAATGTTGTCAGGCTCCGCAGTCTTTACAGTATCAAATGCCTCCAACAAATTCTTGATATCACATGGAGTGAATCGAATTGGCTGAAGACTGGTCTCTGTGATGCTGGGGACCACTGGTGGAGGCCGAGATGGATCATCCAGTTGGCACTTCTGGCTGAAGATTGCTGCGAATGCTTCAACCTTATCTTTTGCACTGATATGCTGGGCTCTTCCATCACTGGAAGCCCCACTGCTGTAGTCAGATAAACGTTCCCTGCATCCACCTATAGCAATCTGATGCAAATCTAAAGTAAAGATAAAGATTTAATGAAAATCCAACAACATAAATGAGAGTACAGGCAATCCACTGATGATTGGGCCATAAACCAGGTGTTTTGAAACGTAAGACAAACAAACGGAAAAATTTGAAACAAGGTTCTTTCAGGGTCTAGCTGAACGCTCAAGTCAACCTCGAGAAGGGTTAAGTCCTGTTTTCTAGAGTGTCAGAGGAGTGAGATGTGCTTTTCTGATATGCCTTCAACTTAGAGGGACTTGAACAGCCATTTACTGAAAGTCAGATCCCAAACCCAATCAATCCCCATATTCCCAGGAGGAATCCTAGAGACAGAATAAAAATGAATAAAACTAAGTTTGAACTGCAGTTCTTTGTTTGTCTGATAAAGTGACAGCGCCTGGGTAAATGTGTTTCTGGAGTAATAAATTGGTCAAAGTGTCTGTATAAAATACGTCATAAGCAACAGTCCTAATTTTGAAAGAACAAAATTCAAGTTAAAGATCTGTGTGAACTGAAACTGTAAATAACATGCATACAATTGCACATGCTGATGTGTGCAGACCAACAGCATTGGGAGACATCCCTGCCCACAACTAAATGCATTAATTTTACATGTGACACAGAAGTCAAGATAATTTGTGCTGACTCTATGCGCAGAACTTCAGATCACACTCGCACCTACATCATAAGCACTGCACAGAGTGTTCTGTGGGAAAGGAAGGGCCTAGAGAAGGGTGATAGCTCACTCAGAGATAGTAAGAACTGCTGATGCTGGAGACAGAGATAACACAATGTGGGGCTGGAGGAACACAACAGGCCAGGTATTCCCCCTGCCCATCCCACCTACCTTCCCCAGCCCCACCACTCCTCTCTCTATTTATTTCTGAGCTCCCTTTCTCCTCCCCCATTTCTGAAGAAGAGCCCCAACCAGAACGTCAACTTTCCTGTCCCTCTGATGCTGCCTGGCCTGCTGTGTCCTTCCAGCTCCACACTGTGTTATCCGAGAGGAGGGCTAGTTATGCTCAGTGAAATGTTGTATGAAAATGTCCATCATGAACTGGTACCAGTAATTCTGAATCTGTCGGGTATTCAGTAACCATCATAATGTCGAAAAACTTTTATGTACCATTTTTAAAGAATTGGTCAAGAACCTGTTTAATCAAGAGGGTTACACAATTGAGGGTTAAAACTGGAAGTGCAGATGTTTGAAAAGAGATGCTGTGTGGTTAATGGCCTAGACATCTGTGTTAAAAGTGATCAATTAAATCAATTAGCTTCTCAAGTCAAAGGTATACTACGTGCAATGAATGATAGCACTAAACTTAGTAGTCAGGGATGGGACACTACTAACAGTGTTGCATTTTATATTGTTAACATCTTAGCATCACATACCAGCATGATTAACAAGTTTATAAAGGAAACACGAAACAGCGGTCAACATTAGATAAACGTGACTTTGTGTAGTATATATGGCAATTGATGTTAGATCAGTACAGAGAAAAAAGAAATCAAATGGAAAAGAGAACAGGTCCTATATGGGTTGAACACACTAAACTAAGGATATTAGCTCTGGGGACTTTAAGCAAAATCTCTTGTCTGTGAGTTAAATGAGATTAATAAAATATGAATTGATTGTTCATGTTTGGGAGGGAATGGAATAGGTCTTGTGTTAGGGATGTCTGTTAATCTAAAGATCACAAATGCTACAACAGTACAAAATATTGGAGTAATCCAAAATACCAGCTGGACAAGAGTTAGCCAGGTGCTACCTAGAAAAGTAGGCGAGACTTGTAGGGACAGCACTTAAGGAATGCCAACAGACTGATCGAACTACTGTTTGTCCCTATCCCTATCATTTACACAACTGGACAGGCCACATGCAGTTTGACTCCGTGATAACAAGGTGTAGAGCTGGATGAACACAGCAGGCCAAGCAGCATCATAGGAGCAGGAAAGCTTGACGATTCGGGCCTAGACCCTTCATCAGAAATGGGGGAGGGGAAGGGGGTTCTGAAAAAAATAGGGAGTGAGGGGGAGGCGGATAGAAGATGGATAGAGGAGAAGATAGGTGGAGAGGAGACAGACAAGTCAAAGTGTGGGGATGGAGCCAATAAAGGTGAATGTAGGTGGGGAGGTAGGGAGGAGATAGGTCAGTCCAGGGAGGACGGACAGGTCAAGGGGACGGGATGAGGTTAGTAGGTAGGAAATGGGGGTGCGGCTTGAGATGGGAGGAGGGGATAGGTGAGAGGAAGAACAGGTTAGGGAGGTGGGGACCAGCTGGACTAGTTTTGGGATGCGGCAGGGAGAGGGGAGATTTTGAAGCTTGTGAAATCCACATTGATACCATTGGGCTGCAGGGTTCCCAAGCTGAATATGATTTGCTGTTCCTGCAGCCTTCGGGTGGCATCGTTGTGGCATTGCAGGAGGCCCAGGATGGACGTGTCGTTTGAGGAATGGGAGGGGGAGTTGAAACGGTTCGCGACTGGGAGGTGCAGTTGTTTGTTGCGAACTGAGCGCAGGTGTTCTGCAAAGCGGTCCCCAAGCCTCCGCTTGGTTTCCCCGATGTAGAGAAGGCCACAACGGGTACAGCAGATGCAGTATACCACATTGGCAGATTAGCACATTAGCACCTACACTCACCATCCCCGCCTCTTTGACTTGTCTGTCTCCTCTCCACCTATCTTATCCTCTATCTATCTTCTATCCACCTCCCCCTCTCTCCCTATTTATTTCAGAACCCCCTTCCCCTCCCCCATTTCTGATGAAGAGTCTAGGCCCGAAACGTCAGGCTTTCCTGCTCCTCTGATGCTGCTTGGCCTGCTGTGTTCATCCAGCTCTACACCTTGTTATCTCGGATTGTCCAGCAAATGCAGTTCCTATTATCTCTGCAGTTTGACTCCAGCTGTAGTGAAACAGTTAACTGCACTCGCGAAATTTCAAGTTTCACTCAAACAACATAATCAGAGTTGGATATGCAGGTGAAAAGAATATCATTTAATATCTTTATATGAATAAGAATAATAGTAAGAATACCTTTAAAAGAATATCATTAACATAGTCTGTCATTTTCCATCATTGGTTCAACATCTTGCATTCACCCTCAGATGCCCAGGCGCACGTGAACAATAGAACTGGTTAACATCAGGAGGGGAAGATCTGTGTGACTTTTGATGTGACTGATTCAGCTAGAGAAATTGTTATGTCTGATTAGAAAAGAATAATGAGATCCATGTTGCTCTGGAAAGGGAACATTTGGATGAAATAAAAGGGATTTTGAGAAGGCACACAGTTTACATGTTAAGGTTCAGCAGAACAATCAGTGAATTAAGACAGATATTAACAACATTAAGGAACACTCTTGATGAATGACATCTGGTATTAATGTACACAAGGCTGCATGGGTTTGTATCATTTCATATCTTATTATTATTTTGCATACTTGGGTCTATCTTGTTTTTGTTACTGTCATGTTTGGCCGTTGGTGTCAGCAACAAATGAAAAAGAAATTAGTCCTGATAAGACGTGATAATCTTAACACTGCAACAGGTATAGCTTAACGTTATTTCACAGTAATAGTTTATTGTCTTTATTTGCATGTTATTGCCCTGTTTTTGTTTTGTGCATGTTTAATATTCATCATAATTCTGTAATTTTTTTATTGATTATTGGTTTGCATATATCTGTACTGCAAAAGAAAACGGTGCCTTTTTAAATGAAGTAACTCAGTTTGGATATGAACCGATATGTTGGCAAATGATCAATTATATTAGTGTTTGTTCATCAAATGAATAATAACAAACAAGACAGCGATAGTCTAAACTTTAGAACTATCATAACTGTTCTTGCGTTGATAGAGGCAGAAATAATTCTGTCTGGAATAAACTATTAAAGGGTCCAGTTCTGGTCGCCCAGTAATAGGGAGGCTATTATTAAGCTGGAGGGGGTTCAGAAGAGAGTTACCAGGATATTTCCAGGAGTGGAAGGTTTGAGTTATAAAGAAAGGTTGGACAGGCTGGGACTATTTTCACTGGAGTGTAGGATGTTGAGAGACGACCTGCTAGAAGTTCATAAAATAATGAGAGGTATAGATGGAGTTAGTGGTAGTTGTCTTTTCCCTAGGACGGGGGATTTCAAGACGAAGGGGCACATTTTTAAGGTGAGAGGAGAGACATTACAAAAGGACACGAGAGACAATTTTTTTACACAAGAGGGTGGCTCACATGTGGAATGAACTTCTTGAAGAAGTGGTGGATGCAGCTACAATTACAATGTTTAAAAGACATTTGGATAGATACATGAATGGGAAAGTTTTGCAGAGATATAGACCAGGAGCAGGCAGGTGGGACTAGTTTAGTTTGGAATTATGTTTGGTGTGACTGGTTGGAATGAAGTGTCTGTTTGTGCACTGTATGACTTTATAACTGTATGATAAGGATAAACTTATACAGGCATTGTGAGCAATTAGCCATTTATGGGAGACTACATAAACAAAACTGTTTTGACACTTGCTTGATAACTGGAAGTCTTGCGTCACGAGGATAAATTACTGCCCTTTATGAAGAATTTAAGGAGTTAGTTACAAGACAGGATGTGTCTTTGAACACACATTTGAGGCCAAATGCAGTAAAGAACAGAGGAGTTACTTCTGATAAGGAAGCAAGCTGACTCCAGAAGAGTAACCAATATTTTAGATGAGAGGATCTAAAGAATCATCAATAATATCACATCAAAGATCTGAAGGACAAAAAGCCGTATATGGTACCAACACCAGAACAATTCAGCAGCAGAACTTTGAAGAATAACACTGCGCAAGAATCAAGCTTTGGACATCAAAGAGAGACACAGTTGGTTGGAATCGCAGCTAAATTCCACCATTAATTGGATAATAGCCAAGTTGAGTCATGAGGCTTAACTTGATAAATTCAGGGGTCTTATTTTGGTTGCTACATGCAATAAAGTTTAAATCTTTGTTTCAGTACTTGTTTGTGGGAGAGATTTCTTAATAAGTAGTTGAGTTTAAAGTAACTTCTCAATAAAAATGTTAATGTTTGAATGGAGGATATGCCGAGCCATGAGGTTACAGACTGTGTTGGAGTACAATTCTGCAGCTGTTTATGGCCCACAGCGGCTCATGAATGCCCAGTCTTAAGTTGCTTGATCTGTTCAAGCTCTGTCCCATTTAGCATGGTGATAGTGCCACACAACACAATGGAGGATATTCTCAATGTGAAGGCGGGACTTTGTCTCCACAAGGACTGTGTGGTGGTCTCTCTTACCGATACTGTCATGGACAGATGCATCAGCAGCTAACAGATTGATAAGGATGAGGTCAAGTATGTTTTTCCCTCTTGTCTGTTCCCCCACCACCTGCCGCTGACCCAGTCTAGCATCTATATCCTTTAGGACCTGACCAGCTCGATGAGTAGTACTGCTGCAGAGCCACTCTTGATGGTGGACATTGAAATCCTCCACCCAAAGTATATTTTGTGCCCTTGCCATCCTCAGTGCTTCCTCCAAGTGTTGTTCAACATGGAGGAATACTGATTCATCAGCTCAGGGAGGACGGTACGTGGTAATCAGCAGGAGGTTTCCTTGCCCATGTTTAACCCGAAGCCATGAGTCTTCATGGCATCCAGAGTCAATGTTGAGGACTCCTAGACCAACACCTTCCCGAATGTATACCACTGTGCCACCCTCTTTGCTTCGTTTGTCCTGCTGGTGGGACAGGACATATCCAGGGATGGTGATGGTGGTGTCTGGAACGTTGTCTGTAAGGTATGATTCTGTGAGTATGGCTATGTCAGGCTGTTGCTTGACTAGTCTGTGAGACAGTTGTCCCAATTTTGGCACAAAGCCCCAGACGTTAGTGAGGAGGACTTTGCAGTGTCGACAGGGCTGTTTGTACCGTTGTCTTTCCGGTGCCTAGGTCAATGCCAGGTGATCCGTCTGGTTTCATTTCTTTGTCGAGACTTTGTAGCAATCAGTACCACTGAGTGACTTGCTAGGCCATTTCAGAGGGCAGTTGAGAGTCAACTGCATTTCTCCATTTCTAACCAAGGAGAGAATGACTGAAAATAATAAGTTAACATTGCAAGCAAAGAAGGTCAGGAAAGAGCAAAGGTCAGTACCCTTGAAGCTATAAACATAATGCAACAATTTTGAGAACAGGTTACTTAAAAAAAATCCTCTGCTATTAAAAGAAACAGGTTAGATTGTGCAGCATTGGAAGCTGAAAGTATATTTGAACCAAACACAGTGTCTGGAAAAGGCGATGACGTATATAAATGCTTTCAGCATCAGAAACAAAATAAATGCAGATTAAAGAGTTACAATGTAGTCCTATTGGAGGGACCTGGCTACTTATTGACTGAGCATAATTGGGGGCTGATCATCCCTGGTTATCAGACCTTCAGAAAGCACAGGGAGATTGGAAAAAAGAACCACGGTATAATGATGCAGTGCAGAAGAATGCCATTCTGCCCTTCGTGTCTGTACTGGCTCTTGAAAGTGTTATCCAATTAGTGCCTGCTCTTTCCTCACAATTATTCAGTGACAATATTCAGAGATAATTACAGCTGTAAGAAGCAAGGATTTCAGCACACAGTAGGTATAATTAAGGACCAGCAAAAGATCCAACATCCCATTTTTGATAATAGCGATAGCTTTTTAGTTACCTATATCAGGAAAGCTTGCAGCAAAAAAACGTGGCTATAGTGTAATAATTAATTTTCACATAAACAGCATTGGGGGTCTATCCACTGCACATGGACTGCAGCAGTCCAGGAAGGCAGCTCACCAGCATCTTCTTAATGGCAACTAGGTGATAAATGCTGATCTGGTCAGTAATGCCATATGCCATGTGTGAATTAAAATAAAACTGGAAGAAGTAAAACAATTCAGATTGCAAAGGGAAGAAACATCTAAATTGTATACCAAACAGCCTGCTGTCTCAGTATGGTTTAGAACTGATAAGACTTATATTGGATTCAGTAATGAATGACAGATGAGAATTAGTTTGCAATCTGACTAAGGGAACATCTTGTGAATGTATCATAATATATTCAGAAAACGGAGAGCCACAGACCAGGCTTTTAAATTTAAGTGAGACAGAAAGATGAAGAAATAGATGGACCACAATAATCTGGGCTGGTTTGACAATAGCCAAATCTACAGTCAAGCAGCAGGAAGCAAACAAATCATTACTCAGTACAAAACATATTCCGACAAGGCAAATCAGCTACTTATGTAATGATACGAGGATTGTCAACAAGTGAGATCAAAGGCAGAATTGAGTTAAGAGCAAAGACTACGCAAAGTGTAAAGGAAAGTAGAAATCCAATAAATTGAGGGAGATACTTTTTAAAAAAAGTAATAAAAAGCTACTGGAAAAATTAATGAGAAGCTTGAAATGAAAATATGCGAGTTATAGGAAAACTAGCCATAAGATATTTCATAAATCTATTGAAAGAAAAAGCGTTGTAACGGGAATGTGGAGTCTTAAAGTCTTAACTCTGATCAACAGTTAGGAAATGGTGAATTAATATTGTGTTCAAGTCAATGTTAAAATGAAAGAATGATGAAGGAAGCTGAAGATAAATTACAGGAGGAAATCACTCAATACAATTTGTTAGAAAATGGTACTAGAGAAGAAAAGAGCATTTATGATAAAGACGTCATCAGAACCTGATGGTTTAAAGTCAAAGGTGTTCGAAGAAGTGGTTAGAAAACTGCAAGCACGTTATTAATTGTAGAATTAATTTGATTATGTTTGATGCAAAAGATTATTAAGAAATGCATAGAATTGTGACAAGCATTGGCTATAGGCTGGGAGGGAGGAGACAGAGGATAGGGATGAAGGGAATATAGTGCCTGGTGGAAGATGACAAATATTGTTTCCTGCTAACCTGAAGCCTCAGATTTTCAATATCAGCAACCAATAAAACCTTGCATTTGTGAAATGCCTATAATGCAGTAAGAATGTTAATGAAATGCTTTACAGGAATGTTACCATTCTAAATTTGTCACCAGGACATGTATGGAGATATTCAGACTTATTACCAATGATTTAGCCAAAGAGGGGGATTTTAAGGAGCAAATTCAGGAAGGTGGTAGAAGAAGGGAGAGAGAAGAGTTTAAAGAGGGAATTCTAGAACTTAAATCCTAGATAGCGGAAGGAATGGCTGCCAAAAGGAGTCAACGAAACCTGTGGCAATGGGGTTCAAAAGCATGGCTAGTATTTCCTTGTGTTGGGAAGGTTGAGGGTGTCAGGTGTGGTAGCACTATCAGCTGAGCCAGGGGCTTGTGGGGTCAGATTCTGTTCGAGTGCCCTTTACAGTGGCACCTCCTGCACTGTACGGAGGGAGTGCTGCACTGTTGCCGATGCTGTCTTTTTGAAGTGATGATAAACTGTGCCGTGAACTCCGAAGGAACCCTCAGCACTCTTTTGAAGAAGAGAACACTAAAGTTCTCCTTGGTGTCTTGGCCACTGTTCCTCCTTCGGCCAAAGTCACTGAAATCAAATACCTACCTCATGGGATCTTGCTGTTTGCACGTTAGCTGCTGTATTACCCACCCCACTGTGAATAAATCTTCTTTTCTAATACACCCTTCATTCAAATTCTTGGTGAATGACGTCTAGAATTGGCGTAGTCACGTACACTTGGCTGCATGGGCTCGAATCAATTCACATATTGTTATAACAAGCATGGGGCTGGATGAACACAGCAGGTCAAGCAGCATCATAGGAGCAGGAAAACTATTATTATTTTGTTTTCTTGGGTCTATCTTGTTTCTGTTACTGTCACGTTTCAGCAACAAATGCAGCAGTTGAAAAGGGAATTAGTCCTGTTAAGACGTGATAATCTTAACATTACAACAGGCATAGCATAGTGTTATTTCACAGTAATAGTTTGTTGTCTTTATTTGCATGTTTGTTAGTCTATTTTTATTTTGTGCATGTATATTACTTTGCGCATGTTTAATATTCATCAGTATTCTGTAATTAATTTATTGAATATTTGTTTGCAAATATCTCTACTGGTGCCTTTTTAATTGGTGCATGGTGTAACAACTCTGCTTGGATATGAACTGATATGAGGGAAAATGATCAATTACACCCACATTTATTCATCATGCAAAAAATAATGAACAAAGAGGAGGGACTGTGATAGTCTAAAACTCAGAACTTTAATAACTGTTCATAGATTGAAAGAAGGAGCAACAATTCTGTCTGGAATAAACCATTAAAGGACAAGGACAAACAAATTTATACAGGAATTGTAATCAATCAGCCATTACTGGGAGGCTTTTTTATAATAAGTCATTTTTTGAATATAAAGAGATCATGAAGTGTGCTAGCAAGTCAATCACAGGATCTCAGATGTTTCACAGTGCAGATGCGGTCTATCATTGCTTTTTTAAACTTCAATCTTGAAGGTTGGCACAGTTTCTACCTGAGGGTTCAAATTCTCTTCCTTAATCCTCCTCTCCATTTCTTATTGTTTGAAAGCTCTTCGCCTTGGCCAGATGTTCTGTCACCTCCTTACCTACCAGCATTCTGTGCCATTCTCCTTGGATTGCCTTGGAGCCAATAGCTGCTGTTATTGCTCCTGTCACCCTGAGACTGGGAAACCTTCCTCTACCCTAGGGCCACCCAGGTATACAGAGCTCAGAACCAGCCTGAAGCTGTGAGCTTAGCCAGGGAGGCACTCAAGGCAGCTCCTGAGCTACACTACTATTTTAGATATTTTCTAATCAACCCGTTCACACCCTTGGAGCAAGTTGGACTTAAACTCAAGACTACTGGCTTAGAGGTAGGGACCACCTCTGCACCACATGACTGTTAACTCAGTCCCAAGTCTACAAGCCACTCTAATGGAAAGTACACTGGCAAATGAGTTTGCATAAGTATTAGCTCATGCTGAAATGTGCAAGTCATAGAGTCACACAGCAGGGAAATAGACCCTTCAGTCCAACTTGTCCATGCCAATCAGATATCCTAAATTAATCTAGTCCCATTTGTCACCATTCGGCCCAAATCCCTCTCAACCCTTCCTAGTCATGTGCCCATACAGATGCCTTTTAAATATAATTGTACCAGCCTCCACCCACTTCTTCTGTCAGTTCATTCCATGCACCACCCTCTGTGTGAAAAAGTTGCCCCTTAGGTCCTTATTGAGTCTTTCCCCTCTCACCTTAAACCTGTGCCCTCTAGTTTTGGACTCCCCTACCCTGGGGAAAAGTCCTTGCCAATTCACCCTATCCATGCTCCTCATGATTTTACAAACTTCTATAAGGTCACCCCTCAGCCTCCGATGTTTCAGTTTTCATCAGGAAACTTTAGAATTACATCTGATTTTCCCTTTACATGTCTTTCCTAGCTTTCCTATTTAATTTGTCTAAGAGATTATTAAAACATTTTTTACAATTATAGTTTCCAGATGCTTTCCCATAACTGAAGCTAAACTGATGGGCCTACAGTTATTCTGTTTATTCCTCCACCTTTATTTGAACAGGAATATAACATTTACAATTTTCTTGTTCCCTGGCATCAGACTGTACCAAAGGAGTTTTCATCCTTACTTGCCTCAGCATCCTCAGATGCATCTAATGTCACCGTGGTGGCTTAACAAGTTTAAAATGCAGGCAGCTTATCTCATATCTTCTCTTTATCAATTTTTAGTGTCTCACTACTGCATCACTATCTTCTTCCTTGGTAACGATCTCTGATACATACAAAGGAATCATTTACTGCCTCAGCCAAGCCTTTTGTTTCATGCTTAAATCTACAGTTTAGTTCCTAAGTGGCCCTCGTTCTCCCATTTTCACCCTTTTTGGTATCTATCTGCCTACTGAAGACTTTTTGATTCCCTGTTATGTTGGCTGCCAGTCTTTTCTCATACTGCCTCCATGTTGCTCTCACTGCTTTTTTTAAAACTGTCAACTAAACTTACTACATTCAACCTAGATCCTCCTTCTACCATCATAGTGACATTTGTCATATGCATCCTTTTACCACTTCTTACTCCCTTTCCCAATCATCATATTTGGAAATAAGCTCGATTTTGTTTGCCCTACCTTTCCACCTCGTGGGAATGTACCAAAACTGTACTTAAACTATTTCCTCTTTTAAGGGAGTCCTTTGTTCAGACGCAGTCTTGCCTGCTAACCTTTGATTCCAGTTTTCTGGATCAGGTCCATTCTCACCTTGCCAGAATATATTCCAGAAATACAACCCCTGCCTCTCAGCCTTTATACCAAGACTACAGCGCTTTTCAGCACGAAACTATATAACTGCTATAATTTTTGCACCTGTCTGAAATCAAATTTGTTCCTCTATATCTTGCCCACTTATTGGAGGCCTATAGAGCATGCAGAGTAATGTAAAATTACCCTATTGTTTCTTAGCTGCAACCAAATAAATTCCCTCTGATCCATGTGGGCAATCTCCCTCTCCAGCACCATACTATTAGCTTTAAAATCAGTACTGCCAGACCCTTTCCTCATTCCTTCCCTGAACATTGCATATGCACAGGAATATTTATTAACCAGTTCTGATATTTTATGAACCAGATCTCCATTACTGCTGCGACATCATGCCCCCACATGCTAAGCTGTGCCTGCAGCTCACCAACCTTATTTGTTACACAATTGCATAGATACATGCAAACCTACTTTAGATCTCCTTACATTCCCTTGAGTGCAATCTAAGTCTCCCATTTCTTTGTGCCACTTTCTAATTTCCCTTTCTAATGTAAAATGTGGTTCCAATCCTGCTACTTAATTTGTTTAAACCATCCCCTATACCACTACCATAACACCTTACAAGGACGGTCAAAACTCTGTTGGGGTGCAACCCTTCTGGCCTACAGGGCCCAGCGTCCCCTAAATTTAAAACCCTTCTTTCGGCACTATCTCTCCAGTCATGCATTTGCCTGTTCTGTCTTCCTGTTTCTATACTAACTTGAAATTATATAAAACTTAAAAATGTAGAGCAACAGTGTCTTACATTTCAACAGCTACACTTTTTACTGGATCAGTTTCTTCTGAAAATAAAGCATTACGTCAGTATTACAATGCCACATTCATCAACTTTACAATGTTTGAGGCAGCAGCACAAAATGAAAATAGCCAGATTATTAAAAAGGGGTTGAGTCTAGATATATAAGATAAATAACCTGCTCTCAAAATTTTATACAAAATTGACAAATTATACCAGATTAACAATTTAGCCATTAGTATTTTAATGGAAAATGCATCGCCTTTTCTGCTCTCAATAGTCTACAAAATTCTCTTTAAATATTTGAATAGAAGTTTCTGTTGTCTGTTGGCAATAATTTCCCTTTCAGGCTGTACAACCTCTTGTTGGCTATTTGGGCTATACTGAATCTTCATCAGCTTCTGGTAGTTATCCCCTTGTCTTAACTCAATCCCAAGGCTACCACCCACTCTTATGGACGGTACACTGACAAATGAGTTGGCATAAATATTAGCTCATGCTGAAATGTGAATGTATGCATCTGAATGTGGGTGTGCATGAGTGAGAGGTGCGAAAACAGTGAGTGGTTTGCTCATTTGGATTCTGGGATAAAGGGAAGGGGCCCTTTTTTAAATTAACCTGTTTCAACCAAGGAAGATGATGGCTGAATGAGGACAATGAGTCATTTAACCCTCTTTAACCTGTAAGTTTAACAGTTTGAGCTATCCCACCTGGAATCTTCAATAAAGTTGAACTTAGAGCCCTCCTGCTTGTCAAGCTCAATTCCACTCTCTCCCACCATTTCTATGGGTTCCTCACCTCCCCTCACCTTCTTTGGATGCTTGACTCCCTCAGGTTTTTGCCCTGCCTGACCCTCTGTTCCTCACCTGCCTCCTTCAACCTCATCCCCATAATCTTCACTCAAAGGGATCATGCTCCACCCTTGTCCATAAATTGAAGACTTCGATCAGACTCCTCAAAGACTCTGATGCATTTAAGAAAAAAAAAAACAAATTATTTCTGACCAGCGGAACGTGAAGTAGAAAAGATTCTTTTGATAAAGTCACATTCTTAAGGAAAAGCAGGGAGAGAATGAGGTTGATATTAAAACAATGAAGGAAAGAAAAGACTTGCATTATGTAGCACCTTTCTCAATTTCGGGATGCCCCAAATCACGGTAGTCAGTGAAATACATTGAAAGCACTGTTGCAAGGTAGAAAATACAGCAATCAATTTGTTCACAGCAAGCTCCCACAAATAGCAAATTGAATAATAACTCTTATAAAGTTGTGGTCATACCCACCTGAACCACCTGGGATGCCTTAGGTTGATTCATTAGCTTCCCCCTTCCTTTTCAGTATGGTCTACGTTACTGATAAAAATGCTCACATAATGTCTTGAGTAGGAATGAGGCTCAGTCTTGCTAAACAGAATATGTTTAGTCTGTATTACGTAATAGCGAGTTACATTACATCTGAGATAATTGACAGTCCATGGTAGGGACCTCAGGTTGCACATGAGAGGTACTGCTGCTGAAAATTCTGGTGGCACTTGATCAGCAAATGGTTAGCTTCTCCCATGGCGGGGCTCATCGTGTGATGTCAGTCAACCTTTTCAGATAGTAGTTATCTTACAGAACAATGACCATGTCTTTGGTTTTATTGATGTGAGTTAGGAGGTGATTATCAGTCAAAGAACATTGTCTTCCTTCGAATAGCACCAAGATATCATTTTTGTTCATCAGAGAGAGTAAATACAACCTGAGTCTAGTGTCTTTTGTGTCCTTTATCTCTCTCTGCATTGTAATAGAGGGTTAGCCTGAGATAGGGTTATTGCTGAAAACCAAAATAGAACAATTACTCATGGCATACATAGGCTAGTCCTAGCACAGGATAAACAGTTCCGCAGACCCATCTCTGAGTTTAAAGGGCTCAGGTGATGAGTTCCCTGCCTGTTACAAAAGAAACTGTTTGGGCTATGCTGAATCTTCATCAGCTTCTGGAAGTTATCCTCTTGTCTTAACTCAATCCCAAGGCTACCACCCACTCTAATGGGGGGTACACTGACAAATGAGATTGCATAAATATTAGCTCATGCTGAAATGTGAATGTGTGCGTCTGAATGTAGGTGTGTGCATGAGTGAGAGGGATTGGGTTGAAGGAGGCAGGTGAGGAACAGAGTGTCAGGCAGGGCAAAAACCAGAGGGAGTCAAGCATCCAAAAGTTTAATTAGTGATTCCCCATGGGCCTTCTATGGGTAATCAGAGCGGACTCAAATCTCTGGGCAAGTGGAATTTTCTCCAGCCTTCTGACTCAGATGTGAGTGTGCAACTGACTCAGCTGTGGATATCATCATTTCTGATGAAGGGTTTAGGCCCGAAACGTCAAGTTTTCCTGCTCCTATGATGCTGCTTGACCTGCTGTGTTCATCCAGCCCCATGCTTGTTATCTC
>JAHRHZ010000133.1:8544240-8574488 GCA_024137785.1 Ginglymostoma cirratum
GTCTAGGCCCGAAACGTCAAGTTTTCCTGCTCCTATGATGCTGCTTGACCTGCTGTGTTCATCCAGCCCCATGCTTGTTATCTTGAAAGAAGTGCCAGTAGTTTTTGTCAAATTTCTTGTCAAGCAGCTGCATGATATAGAATTCCATGCTCTACGAGTGGAACCCATCCACACAGCAAATGTTATCTGCTGCTAGAAGACCATCAATTCGGTGAACTGCACTCTTTGGTCCATCTGCAACTTGTAAGTTTTCCAGTTCAAATAGTGTTTCAGGCCAGGACTATCTGTGCTGAGAATACACTAACGTGTGGGGTGACTGCTACAAAGACTCAAAAGCCACAGTGTAACATCCTGTCACCATAGCACACTGAAAGGCAGCAAAGTGGGGAAAATCCCTCAGAACCAGACAATATTTGACATGAAACGTAAGTACACATTGTACATGTAAGCTTTATTGACAAATGCAGCGAAGCACCTCATATACTTTATTGATTTATGTTGTGCTTTATGTAATGTTAAATTTTCACTATGACATAATGTAGTTTGGGAACACCATCGTGACTTGGAAATATATTGCCGTTCCTTCACTGTGGCTGGGTCAAAATCTTGGAATCTCCTCTCCCAGGACATTGGTCAGCACATGGACTGCAGCAGTTGAAGGAGGCAACTCATTACCACCTTACCCCTGGGCAACTAGGGACGGGCAACAAATACTGACCAAACCAGCGATGCTCGCTGCCCGTCAGTGAATTTAAGAAAAAGTACAAATGCAGCCGTCATGAGTTTATGTTATTGGGGGAAATTGTTGATCATCTGATGCTGAGTGCATTGTTCATTTATTGTCCAAGTCCAGATAACTTAATTAGGCACAAATTGGTCAGAGTCAAAGATTTTAGTAGAGGACTGGGTTAGGAAGCATTCTCACATTGATAATGAAGTCAGTTACTCCCGTGGTTAAATCCAAGCCAGCTTCAGAGCTGGGTAAACCTGTGAAAAGAATTAGCTACAGGAGGACAAGCAGATATTTATCCTACATGTATACAATGTTAAGTCAACAAATGTCCACGGTTGATTTAACCATCTGCATTAAAATGACGTACTGCCATGGGGCTTATTGATCGACTATAAAAGAAAGAAAAACAGACACTTACAGAGCATCTTCATGACCTCAGGATGTCTCAACGCATCTTACAGATAACTAAGGAAGTGCAGTTACTGTTGTAAAGTTGGAAACACAGTAACCTGTCAAATGTGAATTTATTGGACCTGCTACTCAGAACGATTGAGCAGCCTTCCTTGAAAGCAAGCTATTTAAAAAAAACTTTGCTGATCTGTGTAGGAGCAATGAGGTGTATTATAGAGTTCATCCTCCCAGCTCAGTGCATCCACATATGCATGAGCTGTCCATGACACTCAAAACCGATATCCCTTTACACCCTATCTTACCTGCAACCAGTTCTGAACAACACGAGCTGGCTGGTGAATGGTTGCAATCAGTTCTGAGCAAGTTTTCCACCTACATGATCAGGAATTCCTTCACATTTGCGAACACTGCACGGCACTTGCATACGGATAGCAGTGCAATGTTCATGCGCTCGTTCGACGCTGCTGGCCTATTCTCCGGGTGCACCATCCAAGGAAGCAATAGGTGCTTGCACTCTAGCATTACACCGTGGTGATCTAGACCCATTCCCTCAGTTGTGTGAATCAGCATTCGTTGAAATTATGAACTCAGCAACTGGCACAGTTGAGTTTCATTTGAAACGCCACCATGTATTCTCAAATAGGTGGCTTTGTTGTTGACCAACGCTAGGGCCAGCTTCGCAAACATCTTTGTGGAGTTCCACGAGAAATGTGAGCTCGATGGAATGACACCTAACCTCCTACCCCTCGAACATTTCCAATACTTAGATGGTCCTATTGCTATATAGCATTGCATGTAAGAATTCCCTAACGAATCTTAATGGGTTCAACCCTGTGCTCAAGCGCATCTTTGAAATGGGGCTGTCAAATGGGCCTCTTTTCTTCAGTGTCCCAGTAAAGAAATTAGCTGGTGGACTTCTCCACTGCTGTCTACTGCAACTGACCTTTACTGGTCAGTACACACATCCTATAATTCCAGGCTCTGTAAGATTGGCGTTATTGGAAGGCCCATAAATAGAGCCTTAGACATGTGCAGGCTTGTTGCTGAAATGGGGCTTATCTAAGTCATCTTGCAGCCTATTCTAATCAGATCGTTTCTTGCTGTAAATTACACAAATTCACAAAAGGCCATAAGACAGTCATTATTGTTCTTCCTCCAGTCTTGCTCAGACTACTCTGGAAAGGTAAGGTATCTCAAATGTCTGGGCTACAGGTGAGGCTAGCACTTGCTACAGTGCAGCAGCAACGTGAGTGGTTTTCACAGGATGCTGCCCCCAATCCAAGAAAATGTTCTGTCTGTGAGTAATATGGCACATGAACTTCAGTGGCAGTGTGATGCCAGGTAACACAGGCCATGTGCCCCAAAAGATTGGCAGATCAAATCAAACAGCATATCCCTTCAGTTGTTCACAACAACAAAGGTACTGATCAGACCCAACCATCTTGCACTCTTAAAACTCACGACACAATGTCTGATTTTGATATTGGACAGCATTTGTTGGATAACCCTGATGGTGTGAAGAATTACCATTTAGGACCACCATTCAGGCTTGTAGCATGACACATTTCTGTGCACTGGAACCTCCAAACTTTAACACATGGGGCTCTGCTAATGAGAGTTGACCTACCTAGTTTAAAATTTAAACAAAGCCTGTCAGCTTAAGTTGGTGCATTCTCCATGGCAATGCCTTTAGCAGCTTGAGTCTACTTGCCAATCAATCAGCACTTTCCTTCCGTGTTATGTAAATGTTGGCTGAATTGGTATTCTTGCAAAATGTTCTGAGGAATACAAGACAAAGAGCTTTGACAAATGTATCTCTTTTTCAACAATTGTGCATCTACCTGATAAGACAGAGAAAATTACAGTTTAATAGCTCACTCAAGAGTCAGCATCTCCTCAGCACAGGCGAGGGAGTATCAGCCTGGAGGTTTTGTGGTCAAGTCTGTGGAGTAGCACTTAACCCCACGACCACAAAAGCCATTTGTGGTACCAACTAAAACAGATACAGAGAATTATAATGTGATAGTGTAAACATAGGCAATCATTTTTAATTATCTGAGGAAATAGAGGCAGCAGCACAATAGCTCAGTCGTTAGCACTGCTGCCTCACAGCGCCAAGGATTCAGTTCCACCTTCAGGTGACTGCATGCAGTTTGCACATTGTCGCTGTGTCTGCGTGGGTTTCCTGCAGGTAATCCATTTCTTCCCACAGTCCAAGGATGTGCAGGTTAGGTGGATTGGCCATGCTAAATTACCTGTAGTGTCCAGGGATGTGCAGGCTAAGTGGATCAGCCATGGGAAATTCAGGGTTACAGGGATAGGGTAGGAGCTGGGTCTGGTTGGGATGCACTTTGGAGGTTCAGTGTGACTTGATAGGCCAAATAGCCTGCTTCCACGCTGTAGGGATTCTATGACTCTATGAAATAGTTACTTAGAAATCCAACACAAGTTCTGGCAAAGACTAGATAACATCACAGTCTGAGCTGTTCTTGGAAATGGGTGAGATAACCTAACTGAAATTACAAACTGAGCAGAATTTTCCTTCTACTCTAAAACCTATAGAAGTTAGCTTCACTGCATCATTGAAGTAGAGTAACAACTCCTTATCAGTGCAGTTAGTAGCTAATATACTGCACTCGATCACCAATTAAAGTCACCATAGACCCATAGGGCTGCCGTCTCATTGGAGAGAGAGAAAGAACTGATGGTGGTTTAACCTGAGAGTCACCGTGCCTTGGGCGAGGGGAGATGTTGAGAAGGTGGAACCTTCATGGTAACTAGCTGGTGTGGGAATCAAACCCCATGCTGGTGGAGTCACTCAGCATCACAACCCAGCCTTCCAAGCTAACCAACCTCCCACATCAACTAACAGTCTGCACGTATCTATTAATCACTTTCTTCTATCATAAATATCACCCCAATTTGATGACAAGTGATAATATTTAAAACATAAATTATTATTAAGTCTACAATCTGTTAACGGTGAAATAATTCCAAGGAGACAGGTATCTTGTCACAAAATACATGGACTCTGACTCGCCAGCTCAGTGCCAATCCCTAGAATGAGGAGGATCTCTGTATCTCCTGTTAATAACTATCAACCAGAAATCACTGATCGGCCCAAGTTAACAGCCCCAGTCAGGGAACACATGGTCAATGAGATCCACCTGGCCCTCATTGCAATCACTCGAGTTTCTCTAAAACAAATATGGTGGTTACTGATGAAACAATGAGTTCTTTTGTTTTGTAGTGGGTTCCTCTGAGTGAGAAAGTACAGGTTGAAGACGCACTCCAGGATTTGATGGTCAAGAAATTCACCAAACAGACTGAGCATCAACTTGCAAAGCCTTCTAACATACACCACTGACAGGCACTAAGAGTGGGAGATGTTCCTGATCAGCCTGTCGATGAGAAGAGTTTGGAGCATCTACCATCACTATTCACAGTTACAAGACTACAACGTACATGCATGTATGTTACCACAGTGACACAGACTCCCCGAGGAGCTGGTTGACTGGACAGCTGCTAAGAATGTGATTGGCTTACGGGGTTTGATGCCTGCTCTGACTGGAGCGTTTCGAGCACCTAGCTCCTTGTCTTACTGCTGTGGGGATCACAGTGCTGTGGACTGGTCCTACCCTTAGAAAGGGAACCAAGGAAAATTGATTAAATGAGTATGTTCCGAGGAAGGGTCACCGGACCTGAAACGCTAACTCTGATTTCTCTTCACAGATGTTGCCAGACATGCTGAGCTTTTCCAGCAACTTCTGTTTTTGTTGTTGACAAGACTGGTAGAAAGTGCTTCTCACTTTAAGGTCGAAGCCAATGTAAGAACAACAGAACCCCAACATCCTCTGCAGAAGTAAGAATCTTGAGATTGACTTTTCAATGCCAGTATCAGTCCTATTGGGAAACTCCACTGTAACACTGCAATGTTCAACTCTCTGCCCTACACCAACAATTCAGAGACCAATCTGTAAACCTGTTTTATTAACTTTCACCTTTTTGGACTCACCTCTGGTTTCTAATCACTGTGTATGTGTGTTGTGTGGCTAATTCTTCTGGCAATGAGTAATTAATAAACCACTCTTGATTAACTTGAGAAAGCCTGGTTAAATTGGCTCCTTTTAGAAGATAAGGTCACTCCGGTCTGTCAGAAAGGTACCTACAAGGGAAGGGATTAACCTTGCTGAGCCCGAGCAAGATGAATTAAGAAGTGGAAGCCAGTTCATACCTCCTCACCCAGGAGCTAAACAATTTGGAGTATCCCATCTAGAACTGTACAAATTGGGAAACGTCACCTGAAGTCTGGGTGTACCAAGTTCAGCATTATTTTGGTTAGACGTGAGTGTCGAAACTATAAAGATTCCTAACCTTCTCTCAAATTCCTCCATTGCTATTTTGCCATTAATCAACATGGGTATCATCCATCACTGCGCTATTAAATCCTTTCTGTTATTGTTCTGCAGCTTTGAACATTTTGTGGAAACACTTACCTCACTGTGGACAAAGTTCAATTCATGGTTGATTTTCCATTGCAAGGGGAGGGCTGTTCCCAGTTGCAATGCATCACTGACAGATGCAGAGCAATCAAAGAGGAACGAATTACTTTCTGCACATGTCCAATTCTGTTCTCAATCGGCTCGAAATTGCAACAGTCCAGAAGTTAGACTCTGGCTGATCATTTTCAAGAATCAGAATGATTGCTTTGATCCCTGTGTGCTATTGAGTCACTTAAACCCAGTGAGACATGTTCGTTGTGGAAGTGAAGTGGTTCTCAGCAACACACTAGGGATTTTGATAGAAATGAGAATTCTCTCAATGATATGATTCGTTGGTCAACTTTCTTAGAATTGCACACATACACATAACATACAATCAGACAATGGTACTTGTATGTAATACATACAGGTACAATCAGACAGTGGTATATATATGTGTGATATATATAAATATATATATATATCACACATATATATAAAGCCTAAACATAAATGCAAATCACACAACTACATTCACATACAAATACATGCTTGTCGATTGTTGCTATGGCTCACTGTTAGATTAAATGATTATGGCCAGGCTTTAACATGGACACATTACTGGCTGTGAAAACACAGAATTGATATAATATAGACGGAGGCCATTCAGCTCATCCTGTCAGTGCTGACTCTCCAAATATGCAATTCTTCCCCTGTAACCCTGCACATTCTTAAGAATCTAATTCCCTCTTGAACCTGCCTTCCCTATACTCTCAGGCAGTGCATTGCACAGATCCTGACTGCTCGTAGTATGAAAACATTTTTCCTGGCAGCACGGTGCTCAGTAGTTAGCACTGCTGCCTCACAGCGCCAGGGACCTGGGCTCGATTCTGCCTTCGGGCAACTGAGTTTGCACGTTCTCTCAGTGTCTGTGTGGGCTTCCTCTGGATGCTCTGGTCTTCTTCCCACAGTCCAAAGACGTGCAGGTTAGGTGGACTGGCCATGCTAAGTTGCCCTTAGTGTCCAGGGATGTAGAAATACAGGGCTACAGTGATAAGGTAGGAGTGGATTGGCTTGCTTCCTCATTGTAAGGATTCTCCCCACAAACAGGAATGGTTTCTTCCCAAAGCACTTTATCTAGGAGCGGCGTGATTCTGAATACCCGTTTCAAATCTCCTCTAAGGCCTTCCCTTGACATAGGAAAATAACTATAGCTTCACCAATCTCTCTAACCAAACTAAACTTCCTCATCCCTGGAACCATTCTCCATAGTCTTTTTGGCACTCCACCCCAATGTCTTCAAATCTTTGTTACATTAGAATGTCCTTCACTGTTTTTCCAAACAAAATGCATCACTTCAAACTTCTCCACATTGAGCTGTCCAATTTTCCACTTAGATTAGGGCCTACTCTTTCTCTGCCGGCCACAACTGGATTTTACGCTCATCAAACAATTTGTTGACTGACATCTTGGTTTCTCCAGGGCAAGGTGCATCATCTCTCCAAGAGGCTGGCCTATCAAAGGGCTGACAGCCTTTCAGACCCAGCAGCGCCATCAGGTGCGGTGGCCGCTGCTGGGACTGCAGCCGGTCCCTAACCAGGAGCAACTGTGGAGGCTGGAGAAGCAGCGAAGTGAGGGGAGGGTGTGGTTTGTGCCTTCACAGTGCCTGGTCAGACAGGCCCCAGTGAAGGAGTGCGTCAGTGATTGGGAAAATGGGGCCGTGAGTGACACACTGCCCTTTCCATTGGACAGGAGGGAGCCCTCGGACACCAGTAATGGGGAGTCACGGCATATTAATGGTATTGCCACTCCTGCTTCTGGTGAGGTCCCAGAAGCAGTGGAATGAGCCATTATTTGACAATTAAGGCCCTCAATTGGACTAAGCATGGACAGGCTGACACACAGCTAACCCACAAGGTAAAACTCCAGCAGAGAATAGCATGGCACCATACCCTCCCCCTCCACCCACCCCCATCCATCAACAACCCTCAATTTTACTGTCAGTCCATTCCAAGGGTTGAGTGGGGGCCATAAAAGTTTGTTTTATGGAACCAGAAACTTGCAGCGCAGAATCCAGCCTGTGCTGACAGTATTATAGAGTTGAATATGCGAGGTATATATGGCTCAGCAAAGGTGACTGAACCATTTTCCCTTAGTTGAGAATTGTTGAACTCTGTATGTAGCCTGACACTCCGTTATTTCCTGCTCTTCAGGATTCAACTTCATGTTGAAGCTC
Source organism: Ginglymostoma cirratum (assembly GCA_024137785.1). NCBI lineage: Eukaryota > Metazoa > Chordata > Chondrichthyes > Orectolobiformes > Ginglymostomatidae > Ginglymostoma > Ginglymostoma cirratum. Next base: position 8,552,102 of record JAHRHZ010000133.1, read on the forward strand.
ATTGTGAGTTGGTTGGGTCATGGAAACATAGAAAAGTAGGAGCAAGAGTGGGCCATTCAGCCCTTCAAGCCTGCATTCATTGTGATCGTGGCTGAACATACAATTCTGTCCTCTGTTCCCACATTCTCCCCATATCCTTTGAATCCTTTAGCCCTGAGAACTATGTCTAATTCCTTCATGAAAACATTCAGCATTTTTGGTCTCAGTCACAGAGAGGAAAGGGGAGAGGAATTTCCAAACAGTGAGGAAGGTGCACTAACTTCCTTCCTTATTTACTGATTGGTTATCATGGTGATAATGAATGAAATGTTACCGCTTCATCAAGGGACACAGAATGCTGAATGACAATTCACCTTCTTGGGTGCAAGGCTGGAGAAATCGGTGGAACCCCTCCTTCATGCTATGGGATTCTTCTCCAAAGCAATGGTGAGGACATTGCCCAGTTTGGCTTGAACTTCACTGACCAGGGCCTGAGGTTGACCTCCTGGCTTGCTGAGAAGGAGTTGGTCTTGAAGGCAAGGGATGAGCGTAATCCATCAGGATTACTGATAGATCAGCTCCTGCAGACTGTGACACCCCTGACCTCTGGCAGCCCTCTGTCCACAGCTATTGGGCATCTTGGCATCTTCAGCAAAGACAAGGTCAAACTTGACTTGTGATACCTCCTTCTGGTTAAATGACCTCCTGATACTCGCAACGTAGAGAATAAGCACCTGGATCAGTCATGAGTCTTTTCATCTTCCCGGGAAGATGCCAGAAGTGCAAAAGGGAAGCTTCCAGGCTTTTAATTCTTTGTGCATTAATTTCCTGATGGGAGTCACTTACTTCCTGCCAATGCTAAAATAGTCCGGACTTACTCCTGGCCATTGCTCGGGCGTAGGGAAAACTGACTTATACGGTCATATAGCATGGAAACTGACCCTTCAGTCTTGAATTATTTGAAAGATTCCTGAAGTTTTAGAGAGGCCAGAGAGAAATGGCGAAAGAAAAAGACAGAAAGAGAACGAAACAGCATAAAAAGCAGAGTTGGGAAGAAGTCAGAGAAGAGAGATAAACAGGGAGACAAAGGAAAGGGAGGGAAAGTGATGGAGAGGCAGAGAGAGAAACAAAGAGGCTCAGAGAATGGGAGGGAGAGAGGCAGAGAAAGAGAAATGAGCCAAAGGGAAATTGAGAAAGTATAAAATGTTGCAGAGAATGAAAAAGATAGAGACAGGGAAGTAGACTGCAATGTCAACAGAGAAGAAAAAGATACAAATATCATCAGAAAGTGACAGAGAGAGATAGAGGGAGAAAAAAAATTAAAGTAGAAAGAGGAACAGTTTAATCGAGAAATAGAGAGAGACAAGAGAAAAGAAATGCTGCCAACAGAGAAATGGAGAGATCAAAGATTAACAAAGATTTAGGATAAAATGAAGAAATACATGTATCAAGCATTGGATAATATAATTGGTTAACAGTTTGAACACAAATTGAGAATATATCAACACATCAGTTTGATGCTAAAATGGTTACTTGAGGATGCTTAACGTCAAAGCAGATACCTTGTGATTTAATCAGGATGATAGGTTGTAATTACTAAGGGGAGCTGAGATATCATTCAGGTTCCTAATCAATCTCCAACTTCAGGCTAAACCCACACAATCATTTTTCTTCATCTCCCTGAGTGAAATGAATAATGTGCTGTCTTGCACCTTTTAAAACATGCTCATTCTGAATTCTGTGCTCTACTGCTCACCTCGGAACCAGATTTCCACTTCAGGATTTGGCTGCCTAACTATGGCCGACATTTGTGTGCAATGTTAAAGCAATGCCATACACCCTGAGAGGTGCTGGCCCATCAATAAGGTGCTCAAGTATTAGGAAATCTGCACTGGATTGTCTCAGATCCAAGGTGGGGCACAGACTTGTCATATTTGAAACACCATGGGTTCAGCTATCCATCACCTGTCCTAACTGTTTGCTGTAACGTTTATCTTTTAACTTTATTTCATTATCTCCCTAATTTATACTATGAAGAGCTATAATGCTGAACTTTTAGCTTTTCTCTTTATTTTTCTATTTTTGTATCTAATCTATTTTAGTGTCTAAGATTTGTACCAAGGTACTTTGTACCTGAGATGGTGCCATGTGTGATGACCGTGTGCACTTTTTGGTCTATTCCTGTAGTTTTGTAATTGAGTACACATAACAATAAATCTAATCCTAATTGTAACCGAATCACCACAAATGCCAGTCTTGAACCCCTTGGTGTTGTGATCATTATCAGCAAAATGCTCCAGATATTTCAAGCTAGCTTTGTTACCTAAACTCAAGTCCAGGCCACCCCCTTTCTCGTAGGGCCTTCTGCAGGATGGCTACAAAAGCTCTCCTGGAAGCATTTTAAGAATTCACTCCCTCCAAACCTTTCACATAATGACTAGTTAATGTTCAGCAAGTTTAAATAGAGTTATAGAGTCATAGAGTTATTCAGCATGGAAACAGACCTTTCGGTGCAACCAGTCCACACTGACCATGTTCCCAAACTAAACTAGTCCCACCTTCCTGTGCTTGGCCTATGTCCCTCCAAATCTTTCCTATTCATGTCCTTATCCAAATGTCTTTTAAATGTTGTACCTGTACCTGCATCCATCACATTGTCTGGTAGGTACGAACCACTCTCCGTGTAAAAAAGTTGCTCCTTATGTCTTTTCTAACTTTCTCCTCTCACCTTTAAAATATGGTCCCTAGATTTGAACTCCCCCATAAGGAAAAGCCCCTTATCATTCAACTTATTTATGACTCGGATGATTTTATTAACTTCAATAAGGCCACCCCTCAACCTCCTACGCTCCAGTGAGAAAAGTCCCAATCTTTCCAGTCTGTTTTTATATCTCAAACCCTCCATTCCTGGGAACATCCTAGTAAATCTTTGCTGAACCCTCTCCAATTTAGAAGTATCCTTGTTATTCTAGGGCAACCAGAACTGGACACAGTACTCCAGAAGAGGTTTCTCCAATGTTGTTTAGAACCTCAACATTACATCCCAACTCCTATACTAAAGGTCACAGCAATGAAGGCAAGCGTGCCAAATGCCTTCTTAACCACCCTGTCTACCTGTGATACAAATTTTCAACAATTATGTTCCTGAAACCCTAGGTCTAATCCCCTACTATCACGACCCTATTACGGTACACTTCCCTGAAACTGGCCACATATCTGCTGTCCTATTGGTCTCAGACTGTTAGCGGTTCTAGTCAGCTAGAAGGAGACCCCTGATTTCTAACCAGTGACGCCTAGTTCTAGATTCTCCTGGAAGAGGAAGCATCATCTCCACATCCACCCTATCAAGACTCCTCAGAAATTTTTCATGCACCGATCAAGTTGTGTCTTACTCCTAAACTCCAGCAGGCACAGCCAACACCCACTCTTCCTTTCTTTCGGCGAACATTGTAATGGCTGTCTCTCCTCAGGTTCTATCCTTCTCTTCTTCAGATCTTCTACCACCAGCCCTCTCCTCGCAAAACCTAACTTTTACCCCAACCCAAAAAAAATGACAGAACCGTGGACGCCGAAACAAGAACAGAAAGCACCAGAGAAACTCAGCAGCTACGGCAGCTTCTGTGGAGAGAGAATTAGAATTAGATTTTGTGGTCACATGTACTCTAGTAATGGGGACACAGGAGTGCAGTGAAAAATGTACAAATTCCCCATTGCTGGCGCCGTCTTAGGTACAAAGATATAAAGTCGAAAAATAAGGTTAAAAGTTCAAGATAAAGTCCAACATTAGAGTCCTTCTTAGTATAAAGTAGAAAAAAATAAATAAAGTTAAAAATTTGAACAAGACAGTCCGTTTTTAAGTGCTTAGCTACGCTGGGCTTGCACTCCCTACAATGGTTCGATCTCCTCTGTGCTGGCCTCGATCCCCTCTGCCCTGCCCTTGATCTCCTCCATGTTGGGCTGTATCTCCCTCGCTTGACGCTGTGTCAGATTCGGTGTGGGTGGGGGCGGACCTCTATCACCAGCAAACAGAAGCGAAGCAAAAGATTTACTAACAGAGAGTCACGAGGCTTTGAAACTCTCTTCCTGAAGAGGTAGGAAGCAGAGTGCCAGAGTACTTTTAAGATCCATGTGGAGAGAGTCATGTTAAGCAAGGGGGTGAGAGGTTATCAGGGACAGACGGGTATGTGGATTCTCGGTTATGATCAGAGAATGGGCCCATCGAATGGCTGGAGGGGCTGAATGGCCTCCTCCTTGTTTGGATTAATCAGCTGGTTTGGTGGGAATAGAGTTGAGGGAGCAGGAGGTGATTCACAGACGAAATGAGCTTGGAGTGGACATGTGAGGAATTCGGAGAGAAGCGGGAGACAGATGCATGGTCAAGGGCTAGGATAGGGCGTAAATTCAAGGAAATTTGGCCAGGAGAGCTCCAGGAAGAAGAAGGAAGCTGTTAATGACAGAGCGCACACTCACACTGTAATATGATTGCCACATTCCAAAAAAACGCTCTGGCAGTGATTATTTTGACACGGATTTTGCAGTCAGTTAATGAAGCCACTACTAGAAGTCGACTTAAAGTGTTCTCTTACTTAATGTGATGGTGGGAGTGGAGGATCTCACTTGAAAGACAGCAAGATTCCCTCAGAATGTAGGCCACAGTGTTACTACGGAGCATGCTCTCATCTCCCATCTCATCTGCATGGTAGACTAATTAGTAAAGTCAGATCACACAGGATTCGGGGTGAGCTTGCCAATTGGATACAAAATTGGCTTGATGGCAGGAGACAGAGAGTGGTGGTGGAGGGTTGTATTTCGAACGGGAGGCTACTACCAGCGGTGTTCCACAGGGATCAGTGCTGGGTCCACTTTTGTTTGTCATTTCTATAAATGATTGAGATGAGAATATAGAAGGCAAGGTTAGTAAGTTTGTGGATGATACCAGAATTGGTGGTCTTGTGGACAGTGAAGGAGGATAACTAAGATTACAATGAGATCGTAACCATTTGGATCAATGGCTGAGGAGTGGAAGATGAAGTTCAATTTGGATAAATGCAAGGTATTGTATTTTGGTAAAACGAACAAGGGGATGTCTTGTTCAATTAAAAATAGGGCACTGGGTAGTATTGTAGAACAGAGACTCCTAGGGATTCATGTTCTTAATTCTTTGAAATTTGCTTCACAGGTAGACAGGGTGATTATGAAGACAATTACATGCTTGCCTTCATTTTTCAGATCATGAGTATAGGAGTTGAGATGTCATGTTGAGGTTGTACAAGGTTTTGGTGAGGACTCTTCTGGAGGACTGTGTCCAGTTCTGGTCACCCTGTTATAGGAAGGAAATTACTAAGCCAGAGAAGGTTCAGATGTTTCCAGGAATAGAGGGTTTGAGTTATAAGGAGTGGCTGGATAGTCTGGGACTTTTTTCACTGGAGCATAGGAGGTTGAGGGTTGACCTTATAGAGGTGTATAAAATCATAAGGGCTATAGATAAGGTGAATGGCAGGTATCTTTTCCCTAGGGTGGGGGAGTTCAAGACTGGGGGCATATTTTTTAAAGTGAGAGGAGAAAGGTTTCAAAAAGACATGAAGGGCAACTTTTTTTTACACAGAGAGTGGTTCGTGTGTGGAGTAAACCTCCAGGGGAAGTGATGGATGCAGGTGCTGTTACAACATTTCAAAGACATTTGGATAAGTTCAAGAATAAGAAATGTTTGGCAGGATATGGGCCAAGGTACGTCTAGTTTAGTTTGGGATTATGGTTGGCATGGACTGTTTGGATGGAAGTGTCTGTTTCCGCGCTGTATGACTCTATGAAAGTAAAGCTCCCTCGACACTGTCCCCCTCAGACACTCCCAGGAAAGGGACATCACTCTAAGCTGCATGTCAACTGCTGCAAATTCACATTGAAAAATCTCTGGAAAAAATGTTGACAAGTCAGATAAATCAAGTTTTAAACTTCACAAACTTATACATATTTTTAAAGGTCAGACAAGTAATAACAAAATCATCTTAAAAATGACTCAAACTAAATAACTTAAAAGGTAATAAAAATGATATTGGATTCCTGGTAAAAATTTAGTATTTGAACAAATTATATAAACAATACAAGAATCATGTTTAAAAGTCAATTGGAAAGTTCAGAAACATTCAGCGTTCTTCAGATACCTCTTTCAGAAGTTGCCACAGCTAATTCTACTGCTGTTCACATTGGTCCCTGCTTTCCAATGAATTCTGAATTGAATCTGGAGGCTCCTTCCACCAGGGAACACCAGCCCTACAATGACCCATTTAAAAAAATGTATAGATGGACAATTAGTCGAAGCTCCAAACTGACCATTTCTACCTGGCTAACGTTGAAGCCAGGGAGATAAATAGCAAACCCATTGCGATAGCAAAGACTAATCCACGGGGAATCTAAAGGTTGGATTCCATAGCCTGCGCACCTACCCAAATTATTGCCTCTCTCACTGGCATCTTGAGAGCAAACGTTGACATCTCTGCCACCATTTCCGCTGCCCCCTGGATAATTAGGGATGAGCAACAGTGCTGACCTCAACAAACAAGTATAAAGAGAGAACTCCGGTGCCTATATCTCCCCATTTTGATAATATGACAGCATGCAGTCACCACTACACACTGCCCTGAGAAACGTCGGGGTTTCTTTCATTCAGTCACGGGATGAGATATTTCTGGACTAAGCCAGCACTTATTGCCCACTGGGAGATGAAGAGTCAATCCCATCACTGTGTGAGTGTCACATGTAGGCCAGACCAACTAAAGACAGCAGTTTCCTTCCCTTAAGGACATTGGTGAACCAGATGGATTTTCCCCCACAATTCAGCAATGGTTTAACAGTCATCATTGATTCCAGACAATTTTTTTAAAAAATTGAATTTAAACTCCACAATCTGTCATGGTGGGATTTGAACTCAGGTTCCATAACATTACCTGGATGGTTGGAATAATAATCTAGCCATACACCACTAGGCCATCGTAACATTGATGTGGGAACTGGACCGAATCAAATCTCCCACATTGGTCAAACTCAATCATTATTTAGGGCAGGGCATGTGTACCTATGCAATAGTATATCCCTGTTTAATGTGAATCATTGTGGGCTATCTCAGTATGATTCACTTACTCTTCTCCTCAGTCGACAATTGCTGCCTCTATCCTATTATTTTTCATGCAGTTTTTTAAGCTTCTGTGTTTCCTTACTCGCACTCTATTGCCATAGATCTCACTTCCTCCCCCTCTGAATTTGTTTTGCATCATTTTCCCATGGCCCTATGATGTAAGCTTGGCAATAGATTGCTTCCTATATCTGCAGCACATTACTACAAACTATGTTTGGTCTGTTTAAAGGATTGAATACCATTGAATCAAACTGAATTACAGGGGACCATTCCAGTTTTTATTACAGGCATTCATTCTTGGCTGAGCTGTGGCAATATAATTACATGCACTGAACGCAGAAGTTTCCTTCTGGCAAACAAGTATCCTCAGTGAATGAGATTAGAGAAGGTTGTTAGACACAAATCTGTGTCATCAGACTCCCAGAAGTCTCATGGTTGGTCGAGAAAGTCTTGCAGGAAAGTAAAAGGTAGAATTTTCATATTGGAGACTTGACTGAAACTAAAGAAGCCTCTTTTCTCACTCAACTCCAAGAATCAAAGCAAAGAAGAGAGTGAAGTCAACTGCTTCTCGTGGGTCTGCTCTGTCTCAGTGAAAGGAGTTTAACAGCATCTGCCAACCTATAGACTTGCCCTCAGGATCTTGCCACTTTCAGCTCTATGGCCTTAAAATATAAAGCGTCTACCCCTCAGCTGCAGAGCGAGGTGTGTGAGTGCCTTTTCAGCCGACTGTGCACTTTCCAAACTAATGCTGGAGATTGGATACTGATTATATTCCCATTGGGTTCCATTGGACCATGTTTTGGACCTGTTTGTTGACTGGAACATCAGACTTCAATTCCCCTAAGGTCATCTGAATTCCAGTGGGGACACTTGCAGCTAAGGGGCAGCACGATTGCACAGTGGTTAGCACTGCTGCCTCACAGCGCCAGGGACCCGGGTTCAATTCCACCCTTGGGCGACTGTCTGTGTGGAGTTTGCACATTCTCCCCGTGTCTGCGTGGGTTTCCAAAGACGTGCAGCATAGGTGGACTGGCCACGCTAAATTGCCTATAACATCCAGGGATGTGCAGACTAGGTGGGTTAGCCATGGTAAAAGAAGGGCTGAGGGAGGGGAGTTGGGTGGTGGGTCTGGTTGGGATGCTCTTTGGAGGGCCGATGTGGGCCGAATGGCCTGCTTCCACAGCGTAGGGATTCTGCTTAGCAGCACTGTGGCTTTGAGGAGCCAGCTGTGAGCGGCAGCACTCTGGCTGACAGACATAAGCAAGGGTGGTGGCGGGAGCAGAAATGCTGCAATGTTGAGGACAGGAGGTATGTTCTCCCCAGAGCTACATCTGCTCCCTCGGGATGGTGCTTTGGTAATTCTGGTAATCGGCGGGAGGACAGAATGTTGGACTGCAGCATGAGGCTAGAAGTCCCTCGGAGCACTGCTACCCATTGTCATGATGGTAGCAATCTGGTAGCTGTGTTGGCACCATAGTGGGAGCTCTCAACCTCTGCCCAAGCTTCACCCACAGCACTCAGAAGGTCGATGGCTTCTGCACCGCACATGGCCGACTTCACATGTGCCCTCACGTTGTTCACCATTACTTCCACCTCGGAAAAGAATGGGCTCCACACCCTGTTTCCCAGTTGGAACCCGACTCCTCTATATTTTTGGCACTGGCGATGGGCACCGCCAATGCGCCAAACATCACGGTCACAATGCTTTTCAGTGTAGTCCTGTCGTGGCCCATCCAAGTCCTCACCCATTCTGAAGAAGCGTCACAGGACCTGAATGTGAACTCTGTTTTCTCTCTCTCCGCAGATGCTGCCAGGCCTGCTGAGTTTCTCCAGCAATTTCAGTCTTTCTTTCTCTTCTGAGTCTGTTGCAGAGGAGCCGATGTGTGACCTCGCGGCTAGGGGGCAGGCACGCGTACTTCCTTTGCTCCTCACTAGCCTGGCTGCAGGCAACTCATGCCCGGTGACTTAGGATGTACTATTTCTGCCTTTGTATCGCTGCGTAAAGTATGCCATTTGCCAGTACACCTAATCTGGTGTCTCTGGGTTTCAGATCAAGGTAGTGTTTGTTTATCAGACCTGTTCACTTGGCCTTCATGTGTAGAAATGCAGAAGGGAAGGGTTAGTTAGGAGGAAGGGAGCATTAGGTGGAAAGCAAGTGATCCATATGCTTGGACCATCTGCAATGAGTATTAGATGTTGACTTGCCTTGATGAGTGCAGCCCCAACAACACTCAATAAGGTTGACTCCATCCAGGACAAAGCTGCCCGCTTGAATGGCACCACACCTTAACCATTCATTGCTTCCATCACCAGCACAGGAGCAGCAGTGTGTACTATCTACAAGTTGCACTGCAACAATTCACCAAGGTCCCTCTGATGGCACCTCCCAATCCCACGACCACTTCCATCTAGAAGGACAAGGGCAGCAGATATATGGGAACACCACCACCTCCAAGTTCCCCTCCAAGCCACTCACCATCCTGACTTGGAAATGTATTGCTATTCCTTCACTGTCGCTGGGCCAAAATCCTGGAATTCCCTCCCTAATGGCATTGTAGGTCAACCCAGAACAGGTGGACTGCAGCGGTTCAAGAAAGCAGCTCACCACCACCTTCTCAAGGGGCAACTAAGGAATGGGCATTAAACAGAAGTATCTTTTAAGAATGTCAAATAGTGTGAAGTGCAATTCGATAAGTTCCTTTGGGCGGAAGCAGATTACCATTCTAGATGTTCGTGGTAATGCCAAGTTGCAACTGCCTTAGTTGGTGCAGCCTGCCTTTAAGGAGGTTAGGCTATGCTGTGAGCTGTGGTTGCTATGGACACCTATGGCAATCCCAACACCTCCCCCCTCCACCCCCCACCCCCCACCCCCCACCAACCCCCAGCAACTTGCTGAGCCAGAGGCTAGCACAAATTAACAATGCCACAATCATAGAGGTGAACAGGCAGTAGGAGGCTTATGAGCTGCCTCAACTGGGCATTAAGTATGCACTCATTGCAATCCCTGTGCCTGCTAATAGAAATGTTGCTACTTTCACTGTCCCCTCTCACTTTACAATCATAACCGCCTTCTCACATACTGCCTATCATCGGTCAAATCAGCAAATCCATGTAAATGACTCTGGCTATTATTATGGCTAGTAATCACTCATTTCTTTCTCCCCAGTTAGAGGCTTATTGGAGAGAACATCCTTTCACAGCTAAACAATCCCAGCTTCACTGCCCTCACGCTTATCATCATTGAGGCGACGGTGAGGGACATAGTGTTTACCCTGATATTAAATTCTGAACTCCCTGCATTCGAGTTACCAGAAAGAAACCATCAGCGAGGCAAGCAGGGTAAGTGGGAAAAATAGAGAGGTAACCTTGTGTGATGTGATCTCTTCAAATTGCTGTTTACCCTTGAAAATAGTTCACTCTTACTTAAATTGCCTGAAATTCGACTCCTTCTGTTGCTTCACCATCGTTCTCGGGTACACCAGGCAAATTATATTATTGGTTAAGAACGAGCAAGGCTGGGAAGCAGCATTCCGTATTTCAAACTGGAAGTCCTGGGTTCAAATCAACATCTTGGGGATGTAATCCAGGCTGACAATTCAGTGTTGTACTGAACGTGTGTCACACTGACAGATGTTCTGTTCTCTGTTTGTGGGGGAGGTTATAAGAAGGTGCTGGCTGACCTCCCCGAGGACATCTGAGATGTACGGGAGTGGAATGCCTCATCCTGGGAGCAGATGCGGCGGAGGCAAAGGAATTGGGAATAGGGGATGGCATTTTTAGATGTCCTCGTTCTTCAAGGACCGCAACTTCCCCCCCGCAGTGGTCGAGAACCCCCTTGACCGTGTCTCCCGCATTTCCTGCAACGCATCCCTCACACCCCGCCCCAGCAATAACAACCAAAAAAGAATCCCCCTCGTCCTCACGTACCACCCCACCAACCTCTGGATCCAACGCATCTTCCTTCAACACTTCCGCCATCTGCAATCCGACCCCACCACCAAAGACATTTTTCCCTCCCCACCCTTGTCTGCTTTCCGGAGGGACCACTCTCTCCGTGACTCCCTTGTCCGCTCCACACTCCCCTCCAGCCCCACCACACCCAGCACTTTTCCCTGCAACCGCAGGAAGTGCTACACCTGCCTCTACACCTCCTCCCTCACCCCCATCCCAGGCCCCAAGAAGACTTCCCACATCAAGCAGATGTTCACTTGCACATCTGCCAATGTGGTATACTGCATCTGCTGTTCCCGTTGTGGCCTCGTCTACATCGGGGAAACCAAGCGGAGGCTTGGGGACCGCTTTGCAGAACACCTGCGCTCCGTTCGCAATAGACAACTGCACCTCTCAGTTGCGAACCATTTCAACTCCCCCTCCCATTCCTCAGATGACATGTCCATCCTGGGCCTCCTGCAATGCCACAATGATGCCACCCGAAGGCTGCAGGAACGGCAACTCATATTCAGCTTGGGAACCCTTCAGCCCAATGGCATCAATGTGGATTTCACAAGCTTCAAAATCTCCCCTCCCCCTACCACATCCCAAAACCAGCCCAGCTCGTCCCCGCCTCCCTAACCTGTTCTTCCTCTCACCTATCCCCTCCTCCCACCTCAAGCCGCATCCCCATTTCCTACCTACTAACCTCATCCCGTCCCCTTGACCTGTCCGTCCTCCCTGAACTGACCTATCTCCTCCCTACCTCCTCACCTACACTCACCTTTACTGGCTTCATCCCTGCCTCTTTGACTTGTCTATCTCCTCTCCACCTATCCTCTCCTCTATCTATCTTCTATCCGCCTCCCCCTCTCTCCCTATTTATTTCAGAACCCTCTTCCCGTCTCCTATTTCTGATGAAGGGTCTAGGCTCGAAACGTCAAGCTTTCCTGCTCCTATGATGCTGCTTGGCCTGCTGTGATCATCCAGCTCTACACCTTGTTATCTTGGAAAATAGGCGACAGGTTTAGATAGAGGATCTGGATTGGCACAGGCTTGGAGGGCCGAAGGGCCTGTTCCTGTGCTGTAATTTTCTTTGTTCTTTGTTCTTTAGGATAGGATCAGCTAGGTAGTTGCTCCATATCAGAGCGTTTCTACAAAGGATCTATAAGGCAGTGGATCTGCAGAAGAGTAGAGCTGCAGTAGACTGGATCTGCCAGGGAGTGACTCTAGAAGAGAGAGGATCTGGGGAGGATCTGTATTGGAGTGGATCTAAAGGACAGAGGATCCTCAAGAGAAAAGATCTTTAGGAGAGTGGATATACCAGGGAGTGAACCTCAAGGAGAGAGGACCTAAAGGAGGACAAAGCCTACAGGAGAGCCTTTGGTTGACTAAAAGGTTAGCAATTTTCACTTTCTCCTGTTAGTGAGTTAAATGCTTCTAAAACTTTGATACTTTGTCCAATTTGGAATGTGCCAAGGATTACTCCCTATGTTGCTTTGCATCATCAATTGCATTATCAAAACAATAGGAGCAGCAGTAGGGAACTCGACCCCTTGAGTCTGCTCTGATGTTCAACTTGATCATGGTCAAATCTGCACCTCAATTGCATTTCACTCATCCGAGGGTCTTGTCGTGCAGAGGTACTGTCTTTGTCTCTTAGTCTAGGTTCAAGTCCCACCTCAATATGTACTAGCCACGGAGATGTGTCATAACGTGCGTTATAATAAACCTTCCATTTCGTCACCTTCACTCCTTATCTTCCAAAAACCTACTGGTCTCGACTCCAGAAGCTCCAATTGCCTCCTTGCGTCCACTAGCAGCCTTTAGAGGGAGTGAAGTCCAACATTTCACTGCCCTTTCTGTGAAAACATTTCCTGGTTTACATCTGGAACGGTGAGGTCGTAATTTGAAAGTTGCTTCTCCCCATCTGGACTGCTCCACCAGAAAACATTGTTTCTCTCGACCCACCCTGTCAAATCTTTCACGTACTATCAGATTTTCAGGACACAGGCTCCCGAGCAAAGAGTTGCCAGACTGAGGACAGATGCATTTGTGGAAGTTCTCTTTTTATTGTAAATTCGCGTTGTGACATGTTTTTAAGAGAAAGGGAGTAAATGAATCTCACAACTGAGTCATTGCCTGGAACCATGAGCACAGCAGTGTCTGTTTTGACCTCCGATCAATCGTTTCAATCAAGTCTGCTCACGGTTTGTCAGCACTTAGCACTGTCACAGACATGTTCTCAATACTGCCAGGGCTTGGCTTTGGACTTAGTTTAAAGAAATCTTGCACACCAGAATCATAGCCACAAAATTAGTTGTGCATTGAAACTGGAAGTGTTTTTTCGAGCAATCTTATGCAGGAAGTCCATTCAGATTGCTAAATACACCATTAAATTTGGACTATGAAACTACTGTATTGGAAATTTACAGTTTTAGATCAAAGATTCGTAAATATGGAATCCAGTCAGTTATACTCCAAATATAGTAATCCGTGATGGAAATGGAAATCAGGAGAGATACAAACAGGTTGCTGACTGGCTATCATCCAATTTCAACGTAGCATTTGTTTTAATCCAAATGTCGTTGCCTAACAGGTTGGTGGAAGCAGCTTCAACAGGAACTGCCAAAAAAGAATTGGACATCTATTCAAATAGGAAGATTTTGCAGGATTAAAGGGACAAAACACTTGTTCAGCAATAACCTGTTCATTGACGCTCAGTTTGCAGGGTTACTCAACTTCATACCTCATTATAGCCCTTGTTCAAACAAGACCACATCTTTGCATTCCCTTTAGTTTTGAACCACGGACTAAACAAGGAAGATACTGCTTTAAACCAAGGAGACTGTAAGGAGGTGGCTGCAGTTTTAAATCTCATGTTTACCAGCGTACACAGTGAATTGTAGATGGTATTGCTTTCCCTGGAACAGAGAGAGCAAAAGTAGATGCCACAGAACCATGGGTTCTAAATTAAGGGGGATCATTGCTTGACAACAATGTTTTGATTGTCTCCTGACCAGGTGACCATGGCTTGTGTGGGGCCAGTGCAGCGGAGAGCTACCTAGATGCACAGAAAGCCCTCTCTCTTGTTTGGAGCTACTTACTGCCTCCAGTAACAATTAGCTATCTGTGGTGAGTAGCTTACCTCCTGACTCTCCAGTGCCTTTCCATCAACTACATGGAACAAGCTTGGAGCTCCAACACACACTCAAGAAGCTTGACTCCAACCAGGACAAAGCAGCCCCTGCTTGATTGGTACTGGGGCCAGGGAGAGAATTCATGGGCCTTCATATCTCTTCTGTTTCCAAGCTTTATCTTTATCTCCTGCTCCCCACCACCTCCACCTTTGCTACCCCCCCTACTCCCACTGCCTTCCCCCCAACTTTCAACCCTCAGCGCCTTCCGTCAAGCTCCTTCTTGATACATTTTGGCTCCAACAGAGTAGTGCAACACCGAAGGAAGCCATTCGGCCCATTGAGACTGCACTAGTTCACTTGGAAAGAAATGCAGTCAGTCCTACCACTGCCCCCTACCTGTTCTTTCCTTTCCTTTCTTTAATTATTTATCCAATTTCCTTTTGAGCACTAATTTGAATTCATATCTACCTCAATTCCATAGACAGAGTGCATTTCAAGTCCTTACTACTATTTGGATAAATTGTTCTCCTAGTGTCACCTCTGGTTTTGTGTTTGCAAATCAACTTAAATAAAGTTACACACAGGAACAAAGACAAAGTTGCTGGAAAAGATCAGCAGGTCTGGCACCATGCGTGAAGGAAAAAACAGAGTTAATGCTTCGGGTCCGGTGGCCCTTCCTCAGAATGGTTAAATAAAGTTATATCTGGCCCGAACCTTTAGCCATTGGTAACAATTTCTAGCCATTCTATCTAAATAATTTATCATTTTGTACACAGCTCCATCAATTGCCCTATAGCTTCAAAGACCCCAGCTTCTCTTTAATCTTTCATCCCTGGAGCTGTTCTAGTCAATCTCTTGTGAACTCTCTACACAACTTTTTCGTCGTTCTGGTACCCAAAATTTGAAGCAGTCACAAACTCCTTCAGCAACACTTCTTCACTTCTGCGCTCTATGTCTCTCTTTATAAAGCCCATCAAAAGCTCAGGTTTTCAGGAATTATACACTTCACAGGCAATGCTTTGTCAGACAATTACCTGGTTGTGCATATTGTATGAATAGCTTGGCATGTTTGAGCCTGGCCCAATGTCAGAATTATACTTTTTTGAGGACTGCTTTTGACATTTCCTCCAGGGCTATTTTTGATTTCTGGGGGCTACATTTTTTGGTTTTCAGGGGCTCACTTTTCATTCTCATTAATTCAGTTAGTAGGTGGATACTGTCACGTAGTAACAATACCTTCTGTATTTGTGTTGACAGGCAGACAGGGTGGTGAAGCAGGCATTTGGTATTCTGGCCTTCATTGGACAATGCATTGAGTAAAGGAGTTGGGTTGTCATGTTATGGCTGTACAGGACATTGGTTAGGCCACTTTTGGAATACTGCATTGAATTCTGCTATAGGAAAGATGTTGTGAAACTTTAAAGGGTCCAAAAAACATTTACAAGGATATTGCCGGTGTTGGAGGGTTTGAGCGATGACCGACTAGAAGTTTATAAAACCATGAGGAGCATAAAAAGGGTGGGGTAGAGAGTCCAAAACTAGGGTACATAGGTGTAAGATGGAAGTGGAAAGATTTTAAAAGGGACCTAAAGGGCAACTTTTTCACACAGAGGGCGGTGCGTGTATGGTTGAGCTGCCAGAGGAAGTGGTGCAGGCTGGTACAATCACAACATTTAAAAACGTCATCCAGACGGCTACATGAAGAGGAAGGGTTTAGAGAGATACGGGCCAAATGCCGGCAAATGGAACTAGATTAATTTAAACACCTGGTCGGCATGAATGAGTTGGACCGAAGGCTCTGTTTCCGTGCTGTGCATCTCTATGACTGTATGCGTGATATTTGGACTCAGCCAGAAGCAGAATTAATCTTCCATTAAAATCTAAAGCCACAACACACAAGAAATTATTAGTTTTTTTTTGTACACCACAGTATTTAAAATGGACATAAGTTAGCAAAGTAAGACTTTTTTCAAAATAACTAATGGACATTTCTGCACAAAAAAAAAAGCCATAATGTACTTTCTGCATTCTGGTAAGGTCATACTTAATCTGTTTCCATCACATCTCCGCAAAGCTTGAACATTTTCACCAGGCAGTTACTACCATATTTGCCGCAACTCAGATCGTAAACCCAGGTTTAAATTTGAAAATTGTTAGTGTTGATTACAATAGCATCTACCATATAGTAAAACTGAATTTTTGAGACTGGAGATGCCGCATTAATTTTACAAAGAATTCATGATCTCAGTGATTTCAGGTTTTCCTGGCTCTCAGTTAGTTGAGTATTCCTTCATTGACATGCTTAAAACTGTTCCCCTTACTTTGTAGATTCCACCTCACCCATTTT
Organism: Ginglymostoma cirratum; assembly: GCA_024137785.1. NCBI lineage: Eukaryota > Metazoa > Chordata > Chondrichthyes > Orectolobiformes > Ginglymostomatidae > Ginglymostoma > Ginglymostoma cirratum. Next base: position 8,568,630 of record JAHRHZ010000133.1, read on the forward strand.
AAAAAAAAATACAATCCCTGCAGTGTGGAAGCACGTCAAGTCCACACTGACACTCCAAAGAGCATCCCACTCAGATCCACTCCACCCCTACCTTATCCCTGTAACCCTGCATTCCCCGTGGCCAACCCACCTATCCTACACATCCCTGGATACTGTGAGAAATTTAGCATGGCCAATCCACCTAACCTGCACGTCTTTGGATGGTGGGAGGAAACCAGAGCACGTGGAGGAAATCCACGCAGACACAGGGAGAATGTGCAAACTCCACACAGACAGTCGCCTGAGACTGAAATCGAACCCACATCCCGGCATCGGTCCGGTTTAGGACTCCCCTATCCTAGGGGAAAGACCTCAGCTATTCACCCCATCCATAATCCTAATGACTTGCAGAGGTGAACAGCATAAATTCATTTAAGGAGGTACTGATTAACCACAAGAGGGAGTGTCTGCATAGATTATGAGATGACAAGGTGCAGAGCTGGATGCCAAGCAGGCCAAGCAACATCAGAGGAGCAGGAAGGCTGACGTTTCGGGCCTAGACCCTTCTTCAGAAATCAGGTCTCTGGAGTGAACCTTGAATCAATGATCTTTTGACTTACTGGAATAGGCTAACACCTCAATATGCTAGAGAAGCATATTAAAAAAAAGAAATAATGACATTTCTATAAAGCTTTTCAAGAACACGTCTCCCAGCACTTACAGCCAAGAAAGTACGTTTGAAGTCTAGTGACTGTTATAATCTAGGAAAGGCAGCAAGCAACATTGATATACAACCGGCTCTCACAATATCAGTGTGATACTGACCGGATAATCTGTTTTGGTTGATGGACGAATATTGACTAGGATATCAAGCATATCATCCCTGTTCTTCCACAATGTAATGCCACACAATCTTTTACGAGGTCCTGCCTGCTGAAAAACAGTGCCCCATCAGTCCTGCACTGGCACATCAACCTTCGGTTTCAGTTTCTGAGTTGGGATTTTGTGAGAGAACACTGTCGACTGAGTCACAGCAAGAACCCCCTCTGGGAGAAAAAGGAAATCTTAATCCTTTCTACAAGAGCGAAGAGAACCTCCATTTGCTCAATGCTAGCAATAAACTCCCGTCTCTCCTCCAAACAAAGAGTCAATGTAATCTTTACATCCTTGTCTAATTGGTATGCTAGCTGTGCCATTAAACCACTGAAGGAAATAATTATAGTTTTGTGAGGAAAAAAATGGGGATTTTTAAAAATCTTTTATATGCTATTCATTCATTTAGCATTATTAAGTCTGTCATTTGCAGAATAGCTAGTTCAAATCATGTCACTAATTTACATTCATTGGTGCTCAGAGTCTTTGTAATTCCAGTTGCCTGTGAGCCCTATGCTACTTCATTTGTCACTTCCAGCACTTGGTTATTTGCCTGGTAATGTCAGCAAAACAACTTACTGAAAGAAATGCCTCGCATTACACAGCAGCTTTTATGAATTAGGTGGAATTTTACAGTATGGAAACAAGCCAAGCCAGGCCAACCCAAATAGTCCATGCCAGGATTTCTCTCCTCACCTCACCCTTTTGACCCATCGGATGTGGAGGTGCCAGAGTTGGACTGGGGCGGACAAAGTCACAAGTCACACGACACCAGGTTTGTGGGTCTGTGCGCTCTGCTCTCACACTGCACCAGACGATGGGGGCTGCACTCCGAAAGCTTGTGTGATTTCAAATGAACCTGTTCGACTATAACCTGGTGTCGTGTGACTTCTGACTTGGTATTGACGCACCTGTCTATTCCTTTCTCTTTCATGCACTTTATCGTGCTTCCCAGTAGTGGGGTCAGCAAGGCTGAATTACACTAAATTGTGGCAAATTTCGCATTTGAGCCTCCCTCTGGAGAAACAGCCTGCTTCTGAATTTGCTTTTGGATTTAATGACAATCTAATGTTTGGGTCTTTCCTGCAAGTGGAGTAGTACAGTCACCCAATAACCACACACAGAGGTAGAGCATCATTTTGATAAATAAATAGGGGATGTCAGTTTCACTGAACCAATACAATGCATCAGATTTCAAGCTAGGAGTTTTGTTAGTTGGAAGATCTCCTATTTCACATATCTCCTCCCACCCACCTGCCATTCACTCAATCAGCAACCCCATTTCCTTATCCTCATTTTCTGAAGAAGGGTCTAGACCCGAAATGTCAGCCTTCCTGCTCCTCTGATGCTGCTTGGTCTGCTGTGTTCATCCAGCTCTACACCTTGTTATCTCCTCAGCCTTAGAGTCTCTTTCTGTCCCCACATAGTCTGACCCATCCTCCTCAGTGTCTATCTCTCGCTCTCTCTCTCTCTGTCGCATTCTCATCAGCTCTCTCTCTCTCAGCCTCACTTCCAGTCTGTCTTTCTTCCTGTCTCTCTGACCCTCTGCCGTGTTGGTCTGTCTAACCCCCTCAGGGTCTGTGTCTCTCATCCCACCTGAGACTTCCCCTCACAGTCTGTTACTGTCGTTCATCCCCTCCAAGGCTTTCACACTGCCACCATCTCAGAGTCTGCCTATCTGTGTTTTTTTCTCTCTCTCTATCTCCACTTCCCTACCCTCCACAACACCCCACTTTTCTGTCTTTTCCGAAACCCCTCAAATTGTTGGTCTCTCTCTCTGTCTCTCTCTCAACTTCTCCGAGCATTTATCCCCCCTCCCCTGTCTCTCTCTCTCACCATTACTGCTCTACAAACACGGGAGAGAAAGAGTTTGTAATTGGAGGTGTAGCTGCTCACAGATTCCATCTTTCCTTTACATGGGACTGATGTTTCTCTCATTACATTGGTCAACCCCCGATGGAACTTCCCTGGAGTTTTGGGTGGGGATGGGGAGTGGCTTTTGAAAGCAGCCACACAGATTCCACATCCCCCACCTAGCGTTTTGAACCCTACTTTCTCCACAGAGACCATATAAATATTAGGCAGCCCTTAGCCTCCTGTTTTCCAGCACCAAAGCAGGAGCCTATTCAGTCTCCCCCAGTAATTATAACCTCTCTCGGTTATGGTGTCAACCTTCTCAACATTTCCTGCACTTTCTCCAGTGCCCCTAGACATGTACCTCGCGGTTTCACACTGCGTTCTCAGTTTGTGGAAATTGCTGATTTTTAACCAGCCCATGAATATGTCGCTTGGCACCCTGTACTTTACACTGAATGACGATGTGTAATGTTACTCCCACAAGGCCCTCCATGAATCTCTCGAGTTGGTTCTGACGAGTTCGCTTTCTGAGACGCCTTGAAGGCCAAGAACTAAAATTAAAATCCTATCTGGCCCAAACGAATGCAATTAAAATGCACACAGTCGGAATTGCACTGCACTTTAGAAATCAGAACTTGATCCAGCACAGAGAAGTAACATCACTGCAATCCTGGTGATTAACACTTTTGAATTAATGAATCAATTATCAAGGTGCAATTACAGGAATCAATTGTTAAGACCCCTCCACCTCCAATTCTAATTTACTTTGATCCCTATCCTTCCCTTCACCTTTTCATTCACATAGGCATCGGCCCCAGGGGCTCTGCTTGCTAACTGGTTCTTCGGTCACATGGGTGCTTTATGATGGTGGACTATCAATTAAGTTATTTACACATCTGGTGTTTTCACTGTGTCTCGCACCTACCAAAAAATATAGAACAGGAGATTTAGAATCTCCTCAGTCCGGGGGACTGACTCTGACGCCAGTGTACCGTGCACAAGTAAATAAAGGGTGAGTTGATGACGGGATACAAAAAAGATTGTTAGGATTGTTTCAATCCAATTTAGCAGTTTGTTTTCTATTAACTAAATGAACCGCAGACATGTTCCTCCAACTCTGGTCTCCTCTGCAGATCTGATTTTTCTCCATTCACTGTTGCTGCCATGAATACAAGTTGCTTGGCCCCTAAACTTGTTAAGATCCTTCGAATGCTACTCTGTCTCGCTCCTACTCCTCCTCATAGACCATAAAGGATAGGAGCAGAAGTAGGCCATTCAGCCCATTGAGTCTGCCATGCCATTCAATGAAATCATGGCTAATCTTATAGTCAACTCCGTTTTCCTGCCTTTTCCCCATAAACCTTGATTCCCTGAAAATAAGGTGTCAGCCTGGTGAAGCTACCAGACAGGATGACTTGCGTCGCAAACAGCAAGCGATAGACAGAGCTAAGCGATCCCACAGCCAATGGATCAGCTGTAAGCTCCGCAGTCCTGCCGCATCCAGTCGTGAATGGTGGTGTAAAATTAAACAACTCATTGGAGGAGGAGGCTCCACAAATATCCCCATCCTCAATGATGGCGGAGGGAGTGGGGGGTGGTGGTGTGGGTGTGGAAGGGTGATTGCAGAACACCAGTGCAAAAGATATTTCTGGCTGCGGGGGTCGGGGGGAGCGGAAGCGAAAGACAAAAAGAAAGGCAGCGCAAGGCAGGGGTACTGTGAGCATCTAGGTAGGTTCAGAGTGAGTGAATGCTATAAAAGTGAATGAAGGACCCAGACATACAGCCTGGCTCAGTCCATGAGCTGGGAGTGTGTACCTGAGCACACCATGTTCTTGCTGCAACATCACAGTGAGAGTTATTGGAGCAGCCCGAGGTGCACAAGCGTCAATGGATCAGACGTGAGGGGCCTTAGAGCATGGCACATGTCACGTGGCTATGTTCATGAATGTGGTGTGCGTGTGACTGGTGCCCATGGCACATGCCATGAGATGCTGGTGCCCGGTGTCCAACATGGAAGCCAATGGAATGAGTAGTGACATGAAGTCGCCAGAAAGCCGCTCTGACTTCCAGCTCAAGAGCCTTTGATGTCTCATTTGCTCAGCACTTCTGGTAAGGTAGGAAGCTGCTTATTAATGAGGCGAGACATGTTGTTAATAGCAATGATTGGCACCTTGGCAATGCCTAGCGAGAAACTTGCTTCACTGCCCAGCGGATGTAAATCTGACTGAGCAATAGCTCCCAACATTGAGATAGGCCTCAACGGATTTCTCATGCAAGTCTAGCCCAAACCCTTCAGGCCCCTATAATATTCTGCCAATTGGGTGAATCGAGTTATTGGGAGACTGGCATGTACGTTGGTGGAGGGGCTCACAAAAGAGGTCAGTTTAACAACTCAAGTGAGGAACGACACCACTGACTGTGCAGCGCTTGCTCAGTACTGCACCAGAATGTCAACTTTGAGATTATCCTCTAGTCTCAAAAGTGGGCCTTGAACTAACCACGATTTGACTCAGGTCAACAGTCACATGACACCAGGTTATGGTCTAACAGGTTTATTTGAAATTACAAGCTTTCAGAGCATTGCTCCTTCCTCAGGTGTAGTGAGAGAGACGATATCAAGACGCAGAATTTATAAGTAAGAGATCAAAAGATCATCCAACTGATGCGAATGTATTGAATAGACCCAAAATGGCTGGCTGACTCCCTCCTGTCAAATCTTTAATCAGTTAGAAAAGAGAAAGCAGGTTTCGATTGATTAAAATGCAAATCCCAGTCACTGCCCTGAGATAACCAAAGGTTTTATCATTGTATACAAGAGGTGACATCTCAGGTCAGGCAATGCATTTTAGGTGTGAGACATTGTTTAGAATGTGTCTGTGTTTTAATCTGGAGTCAGACTGGTTTTATTTCCAAAATAAGAATTTATAAAATGCCACATTGACTGATTGTGTCTACAAATTCTGCGCTTTTTGAACAAAATAGAATGTATCTGCAACTACAAATCTGCAAAAGCAAATTCCCCCTCATAGATAAAAGGTACTGCAGATGCTGGAGAATCCGAGATAACAAGCATGGGGCTGGATGAACACAGCAGGTCAAGCAGCATCATAGGAGCAGGAAAACTTGACGTTTAGGCCCGAAACGTCAAGT